>VZRI01012410.1:0-54072 GCA_013397515.1 Upupa epops
CTGTAATACTGTGACTTATTTGCTAGATTGTTTGAGCTGTTGGTATCATTTAGCATGAATAGGTCAGTCAGCATGCTTGTACGTCTCCATGTGGTTCTGCAATTTTTCCTCTAAATTTTATAAAAGTACCGTTGGATGGACAATTCCATGCTAAACAGTTAGTACAATTTGTTTTGTATTCTTGGATGTACTTGTTCACTCCAACTGCCTCCTCAAACTCCGACTCCCTGGTCAGGCATGTGCACAGGGTTTAAAATTGTAAAATTGTTAAATAATTTCAATTTATAAGTCGAAGGTGCATCACTGCAGCCCAAAATCCTAATCCTGTTTAGAATTTGACCACGTGCTTCTAAAGTTTGATGTCAAGAATACATTGAAAACAACAGATCTCATTTTCATCCTCCAGGCAAGCCCCTGCTACTTCTTCCCATTTGTTTTCCAATTGCTCTGTAATCTCATTAGCACAGGGAATGTTTTCCTATGTGTGATGTTATATGCCACACCTCGTAGATTTATTTTCACCCATCAAAATTCGGGTTATGGAAATGCTATTAGCATTGGTTTTGAAACCAGGCTCAGCTCTTAAATTAGGACCCACAAGGAATGGTGATACTGACATTGGTCTGTAAAGTGAGTAAATCTGGAAATCTCCTAGAAGTGATAATTATGAAAGCCCTCAATGTGGAGAAATATTCCATACGTTGGAAAACAACGGATCTGCAGTGGGGGTAATTTTGTATTTGGAGTTTCTGTAGACTTTGTTTATTACAAGTTTATTTTCCCAATCCAAGAACTAATTATGATCTAGAGTAAACATGGAAGAAAACATCTAAAGGAGGTTGTGTCTTCTAAACTGTCACTTTTCCACAGTATAAGATAAATTAGAACTACTAATACCTGGAAAATAGAACAATATGTTGTTAATGTTGTTTAGATGGAGACTTCATATCTCTTCTCCGGGACAAGGAAAGGAAGTGGAGAAGAGAATCATAGAGGGAAATCCTTACCACTGTAGGTCATAGGAGAAAAAGTCTCCAAAGATCAGCAATATCCAGGGAGGAAGTATGCAGAATACATAAAAAAAAAATTGCACTGATAACTCATTGTGTCTCTAGGGGAGAATTCAAATACTGTGTAGAATAGGATGATACAAGTCGATTAACTGACAGCTAGGTTCTGGCCACTGTAGTGGGTTACTTCCTAGTTAATGTGATACCGCAATTCACTCCTAAGATGGTAGAATTTAGCTGTAGTGCATCTAAAAGTCCTGGGAAATTTACTACTCTTAAATAATCACTGGTTGCAGATAAGAAAGAAAAAAAAAAGCCTTCAAAAGATCTTATCCCACAAGAGCTTATGCTTCTTACCAGTGAGGTCAATTCTTTTAATAACTAATAGAGAACTCCTGGTCTAATTGTTTTAATTAACTGGTTTATGCAGTTCAGTTATAAAGGGGACACACACATATTTAGAGAAAATAGACAGGAATGTGGGCCTGTGGCCCAAATAGATTAATGAAAGGCAAAGATAAGCATCTGCTTGATATTTTCCAAGATAAACTCCAGGACTGACAGTCATGAATCACCTAAGAAGACACTTAATTTTATGACAACATTAAGATACGTTGCAGAGAAATAGAATTTAAAGATTAGCAAGTGCTGAGAAGCCATGAATTTAATGTTGGTAGGAAATGAGAGAATTAAAGCCAGGCACAGTAAAGGACACTTTCCATCTTTTGAAGCAGCAGCGATATGATGAACCTGATGGATGAGTGGTCTAGCAAAACACTGCAGATCCTGAGTTCCCTCCAAAATTGTATTGTAGGGGAAATACTAGTCCTCATTTGTTCAACTTGTATTTCAGAGCACAAAGAATAAATTAGTTATGCTTTGATAAAATATTCCTCAGTTACGTAGTTCTCCCTTATAAGGCCCACTCTGATAGACTGCATTTGAGCAAATACTAGAAACCAAGTTTTGGATCCCTGCTCCAAATTGATAATGGCAATAGATATTAAATTTGTAATTCCACTCAGTTATCATACATCAATTCTGTAGCAGAAAAGTTCATTTATGTAGCATCTCTACATAAATGTTTCGGTAGTTTCGGTAGTTCTTACTGTAGTTTCCTTGAAATCAGTTTTATTTCTCCCGACTTGTGCAGCTAAAATGAACAATACAATAAATGTAAGTATCAAATATCCAGCTGGAGAGTTAGTGCCATTTTCTATTCAATGTTTTGTGGTCTACTTGTGTTACATTATCAGGGTATGCCTGTGGGATTTTGAGGAGTGATGTAAGCTTGCTGGGCTAGCTCTGCCTCTGCTGGAGAAAAGCCATGGTTGGATGGATGGCCCTCAGAGAGCCAACCTCTTTTTGTGTGGTCTTAGGAGAGCTGATTGCTGTTATGTTGTTTCATGGCTTTTGTTTGGCTCAGATAAAGCTCAAATCCACCTGAAATCCACTATGATGATATACAATTGGCTTCCCACTGTAGACCCAACTCTGTTAGTACAGTTACTATGTCTTACTGAAAGGTGTAATGAAAAAGAATATTGAAAGAACTTGTTAAAAAAAAATGAAACCAAATCCTTGCAAAGAGAAGGATGATGAGATAAAATAACAACATGGCAATCCAAACAACTTCAAAGCAGTTTAATGCAGTCACATGTGATGCACCTGACCAATGTTCCTTATAAAATAGTAAATATGGTCTCAGCAAACCAATAGCTGCATTCATGAAAAAGCTTCTTTCCTGCCCATATGCAATCTGCCTCTTACTTTCTTACCTTTAAAGTAGCTTTGTGGTCCTTTGTGACAGAGCTACCACAAGGTGCGCATTTCTCTTGGTGGCATGAGGCACTCTTGCTTCTAGCTTTCTTCAAGTACTGGGTATGAGTGACAGCCAGAAACCTCAGCACTAGTTTCTCATCAGCCAAAATTCAGCCTCAGTCCAAAATCACCTTTAAATTTGCTGCCTAATTCTATAAAAGAGTCAGACTGGTAGTGCAGGTGTTCTGAGTGTTAGGGCTTCCTGGGGTTTAAGGTTTGACAGACTCTAGTTGGTGGTACCCCTAGTTCTTTGACAGTGATGTGGCAACACTAAAAGGTGGTTGCTGATGAACAGGTTTGCGGTGATCATGCCTCTGTTTTCTGTTTCTGTTTCTTTTGTTTTTATCTTTTCCTCAGGGGAAATCGCTCACATCAAAGAGGTTAACCAGTCTAGTGCAGTCCTACTAAAAGGATCACCCTGTAGCATGGAAGCAGACTCAGATCATTACACATACTTTGTAGCTCACTGATTGCCTGACTCAGAGGACAGTAGAACAAGATGTTGCATGAGCAAGGACCTGACTTGTTTTCTTTTGTGTATACTAAGGCATTACAGACTCCGAGGGACTCTCTAGCCTTTCGATGCCTCCATTTTGAAAACTGTCTGCTCACTTCCTCCATATCAAGCTGGATCTGTGTCTTTTTATTTTCTGCAAGCTCAAGTACAGTGAAAAAAAAGCTTCTGCTAGGCACAGTTTATTTAAAAAAATATAAAAATACATCAATCAAAACCTGGAAGAAATGTAAAAAAAATATGCATATATGAATAAATATACCTATGGCATCACATTTATTGCACAATAAATTAGCACAGAAGGTTTCGTTTCACTGATGTATTCACATTGAGAAAGAAAGCCTGTGTCTTTGTCTGTTGTCTGTATATTCTCTGTTAATGTTTCTTGCATTTATTTTTATACCATATTTAAAAAAAAGAAAAGAAAAAGAACACCTTTTACTCCAGATGTATTAAAGTTTGATCCTTTCTCTGTAAATTTGTGTATGTTTATATTGTTGTTTTATCTTTCATTAAAAAGATGCAGAATCTCTTTCCTTTGGGAAGTTTGAGATTTTCATATCAAATCTGGAAGGTTAGTTGAGAGCGAAAATCATGTCATTCCCCCCCAAAAAAAAAAGTTACATACCTTGTGCTTTCCCACAAAGTGACTTGAAATGGCATTTTCTTTCTCTTGGTGACACCCTAATCAAACCTACTTGATCGATAATGATTTACTGTTTGTTTTCTTTTCATCAAGCTAGCAGCACAGAGACTTTTCCAGCTTGCTTAACATCACACAAGCCTGCACAGGGATTCAGTGGTACCCAAGACCAGATTGACTGAGCTGCATTTCCGTAGGAACAAAGCTGGCTGAGAGCACAACCCTAAACTGTTAACTAGGAAGGATAGAATTTCTTTCTCTTTTCTGTCACTTGTAGCGATGCAGAAGGTTGTCATTGTAATGACAAGTTCTCCTCAGGTACAGTGGTGTGTGTCTGCTGCTGAGGTTACTCACACAGAGACAGGTGTGTGGGAGCATGTAAATGTTGTCTATGATCTGCCCAACAGCAGCTCCTGCCTGGCCTAAGGAGCTCTTTTGTGTGATAGCGATTAAATAAGGTAGAATCTGTGAGTAGAAAAGCGATGATGGGAACTAAATCCAAAGACAAAATGCTAATACCTTCAAGGCATTACAGGTTGCATAGGGTAAACAAGGCTGTATCAGTGGACAGCACTGGCTCAGGACAGACAGCCTGAGTGCCATCTGTTCTACTGACTTTGGTTTGATCTTGAGAAACAGGAATCTTTATTCAAAGGGACATACAAACCTAAAAATGCACAACCTCCCCAACCCACGCATGAAGTGGCACAGTCAGAGACACAGACAGGGAATAAATATGAATACATTAATGCTAGAGTCATCTCATTTAACATCAGATGTGTTTCGGATAGTTAGAATAAACCCAGGACGCAATGGTTTATAAATCATCACCATGAATGGCTGTTCCTCAAGTTTTGCTCAGCTGAGGTTTCTGGAGGTTTAAGATTTTTTGTTTGCTCCTTGTTCTCACATGCCACTGTGTTTCTGGTTGCTGGTGAGTCTGATAATCACTGAATAAAGTGTCTCGGTTTTGTTAGCACAGTTCTGCTGAGCTTTTATCAGAAAACACTGCAAATGCCCCATGAGAACTTGATTTTTATCAAGAGCTCTATCTAGGTCAACTCAAAATATTCACAGTCTAGGGAGGCCAGAGAGATTTCAATAAATAGCCCTGCTGAACCCCAGATCTTAAACCTCAGAAATTTAATTTTCCTCCACCGCAGAAACACAATCTCTGAGGCATGAACTTGGGGAACAGGCAATGCACAGAATTTTGAGCTCCATTTCACTTCTCAGTGCCAAAGAAGGATATTTATTTACAGACTCCTGCTGCCACCAGCATCAGCTGGTACATTGCCTGCATTGCTTAACTAATTAAATACCACGGGCCGTTTGAAGAATCACTCCTTGCAAATAACTTGCTTCAAATTCATGCATTAGCTATATCCTGCAGCTTCACCCTAAGAAAGTGGTTTTTTTCCCCAAATCACTTTGCAATGTGAAGTGGCTCATAAAAAAAAGTGTGTGGAGGCTTTCTATTCTTGAACCAATGTTGTACTTGTTTTAGCTTTCCCTTTCAATAGATGTGAAGTCTCTTCTGAGTTTTCCCTGTATTTGCACAGGATTATCCCATTGTCTTGAAAGTAAAAATGTGTATTAAAGTTTCATTTGAGCTTAGATCCAAGCTCCACTGGTACAGGAATTAATTTTGGCCCAAACAAATTCTGTAAAGGTTTTGTCTGCAATCTTTTGATATTTCACCTGACCACTGTCATCTTCCAGTGATGCCATACCAGGGCTGGAAACTCCAGTTAGGCACAAACAGATGAAGTAAGAGTTGCACCATTGTATAAGAATTTCATTGAAGCTACAAGTCTGTTGAGGAAGAAAGGACCAACAGAGAAACCCATCTAGAGGAACTACATTTCTCTTCTTCTAGGGAGGTTTCTTCAGTCAGTACCCATGACTCTGCCCAGGAAGCTGAAAATGCCCTCTATTGGGGAGTATTACCTCTATTGGGGAATATTAACTGGGACATTTGTTAACGTAACTACTTGGGGCTGGGAACTTCCTTTCCTCAGGCATACAACAACTATCCCTACAGGGGAAAGAAGTGTTGTTGGCACTCCTGGGAAGGAAAAGCATCTATGGGAGAGATGGGATCTTCCCTGGTACCCACCTGACAACAGCAAAACCTTCACCCATTCTATTGTAAGGTGCAATTAACAGCTGTCTTTCAACCCTACAAAACGAAAGAAGGGCAATAAAGGCCTTAAATAGTAACGAGAAATTGCTGAGCTGAAACAGATGTGGAGACAGGCCAAAAATTAATGAGCTAAAGCTGACTGCAGGAGTAAGAAGTGTGAGTTAATTCTGGTGACCAAAACGGATCCCACAAGGGAAGAGAACTGTGGGATCAAGTGATGAAGAGCCAGACAGGCTGATTGCTGGACTGTGGGCCATAGCCATGGAGAGTTGACTCAAAATGCAAAACATCAGGCAAGATCAACTGTGGCTGGAACTTCAAAACCAAACAAGGACATTGTTTTTAAGCTAGAAAGCAATTAATACCAAATATCTAGTGTGTCTGTTTTTGGCTTGAATCCCAAAGATTATTTTAAATCATGAGACATAAATGCCAAATAGTCCCCCAAGAAAAATCAAATTGGATGGTAAAAACCTGTTCAAGAAAATAAAATCTATAGGAATGTATTTAGGATGTTTATTTATTAAGAAACCCAGAGGCAAAGCAGACAATTAAAGTGAGGAAGGCCAGAGATGTTTTACGTCACTGAAATAAGGAGTTTCGAATGACTGGTGATTTATTTGTGGCTCTTTCAATTATTTATGTCAAGTGATTAAGAGGTGTTTGAATTCAGATTTTTAAATTACTGTATTTTTAATATCTCTTCCAGCTAGATAAACATGTTTTGCATAGGACTAATGCTGGACTTACTAACTTTGGTGCTACAAGGAAGTTAATATTAGTAGGAACCTATAAAATAAGATTTTAATTCTGAGATGCTCAATTAGCAATTTCTTCAAACATAGTCTGTGTCCACAATTCAATTGAGCAAGTTGCTAAGTGGTTGTGAATCACTCCAACTTGCCTTTTGATCTGAACAAATAAATGCTTTGTTCTCCTGTGTGCTGAAGATAGACTGAAGTCCCAGTATCAAAGGGGCAGAGAGGAAGAGAGAATGGTCTGTCTGAGGTAGGGACTGTGGAGGCAGGGACTGTGATATGTCTACAATCAGACATCAGCCTGAGGGCTGCAGGGTCTCCTCTCACAATCATTACTGACTTTTTCTTTTCTACTATCTAAACTAAATCTTTGCTTCAATTTCTCCCTTTATTTTTGACCAGGCTGACTTACTCATTTATTATATCAATCAATCTAATAAAAATATTCCTTACCTTTTTGGCTGATACCTAAATGGTCATTGCCTCCTTTAGGTTTCTTATAGGTGTTTTCTGAAGTGTTGGTTGACTCCATGCCATAGCAGTGGGGTTGGAACTAGAAGATCTCCGAGGTTCCTTCCAACCTAAACCATTCTATGATTTTATGATTCTGTGGTGATGCGCAGATCCTTTTCAGTAAAAAACAGATGTTTGTTCCCCTTTGTGCATGGTCTTCCTGGGTCATTGAGGAGCCTTTTGTTGTCTTTTGAGTAGCATCCTTGTTTTTCAGACTTTTCCGAAGGTTACTTTTCTTTTTTGGTTCTAAACTGCAAAATACTTGTAGTCTTTTTACCAATGGGTATCCTTCTGAGTGGATGAGCATGAGGAATCTTCTGGTCTGATTATTTAAAGCATGAATGAGAGAGGGTACCTGCGTCATAAGGGATCCATGTGTGTAAACAATAGGGAGAACTTGCCGTGCCAGTAAATTCTCGAGACCTTGCTCAAATGCTAGGTGATAATCTTTATTTACAAGTGTGGGTACAGATTGTAAATATCAAACAATATTAAGACATGATTTTAAATGTTACCTTGTTAGTGACATTTGCACAATTTGTATTACACTTTTTTATTCAGTCCCCAAAAGATGTCCCATCGCATTCACCTTTGTTTGCTTGTTTTAATTTGGCTAGATTCTGAAATCCTTCAGATTCATCACAGACGTCAAAGATTTCAAGAGATTCTGTTTACCACCCCTTTTTCTTAACCTTGCAGATGCTTCTTCCACATGTGTGTCACATAAATAAAGCATCATGTTATGGATACAACTTTTCCATCCACCTCTTTATTCCCTTTTCTCCCTTTTAAAAGATGTGTGGCAAGGGAATATTTAATTTAACTTAGATTTCTATCTTTTTTTCTTTTTCTGAGAAGAATGTATGACCTGAAATCTATGACCTTTTCTGAGCTCAGCTCTTCTGTTCTTTATATAACTTGTCTTTTTTGTTATTTTATTTAGGCTCTCTTCCTTCTCTTCTCCTCCCCCTCAGTAATGTCTTTTTTAGGCTTCACCATCTTTTTCATGGTTCTTTTCCTTTGTTCCTCTGATCCTTTCTCCATGGATGCCTCCTGCACATNNNCAAGAAAAGAAGGGGCTTGTGTAAGGGTACTGCTTCCTGGCATGCACATATCTCCTCACCTAGTGAGGAACTCTGGAGGTAGGAGGGAGGAGACTTATTCCTTAATTGAAGTGCATTGAATGAAGATGGGAAAAGGGAGTGTGTGACTGTGTGACTCTTCTGGTGCCCAAGTTATTCACTCTAGATGTTGAAATTCATAGAAACAGAAAGGTGAGGAGAGGAGATTCATAAAGTGATGCAGAGTCCATTAGTCTTTTGTTAAAGAAAGTGTCTGTGGGAGGCCAGAAGGAAGATTAAAGCTCAAGACTAGGAAATATTTCCACTTGGTCTGTACTGCTTGGGAGGTAGCTTCAGTGAAAGTGCTGAATGGCCCTGTGGAAGCTCCTGTTGAAACTAAACAGCAGATAAAGTATTTTTTGGGATAGGGTATTAATATGGAATTTCATCAATGGATAGGCTTTATTTTAAATGTGTTGGTGTTTTAAAAGGAGTCTCCAGTGGCAAAGTAAGCTGCTGAAGGTACAGTGCTGGCAAGTGGATAAATAATGCTTAATTCATAAGAGAAATGGTTTCCAGAAAGTGGGTTTTAGGGAAAAGTTAAGTTTATAATGCCTGTCACTTCAGGTTACTGCACTTTTCCTTCCTTCATTCCACCTCAAGTCCTTCAGCAAGTAACAATGTTTTGCATAAACTCATTTCTCTTGCTTACAACTATTTTCCTCATCCTTTTCTGCCACTGTTGGAAACTCACGAGGGAGCAACTCCAGCTGCTCTCCCACCAGTGCATTGGTGGGCAGATTTTCACTTCTATCTTTATTTTTCTTCCTGTAATGAAAACGCTGAAGTGTCAGACATAAATTTTGTTCCAAAAGGTTTCTTCCACATGCAATTCCTGTCTTACAGACCCATGTAATCTCTGTATAGTTGTGTCTTATTGAAATTCTAGCACCTCATTGGAAAATAACTACCCAGACAAACCAAACAATGAAAGATGTGAATTTTATATATTTCTTCTGCTGTTGGCCAGATGATGGTGCTTCTTATCTGGACCTTTTTGTTACAGTAGGGTGGGGTAGGGGCTTTTTTTGAAGGATGGTTTGGACTAGTCCTCCCACCCCACCCCACTCCCTGTTCTGGGAATGCACCATTGTCTGCACAAGACTTCTGACAGCAGTATCTTTGCGCCATCAGAATGGATTAGGATAATGGCTTTGACCACTTAGTGTCTTCTAATGAGACAAAAGAAGTGTTTGGAGGTCAAATGACCTGATAGAATGAGAGCCAGAGGGAAAGAATGATAAAAATAAAGAAGAGCAAAGAAATTAACATCTGGGTTAATGACATCAATATCCATCACCTGCCTCTCATTACTTCTCATCACTTCAGAATCTTAAAAGCACTTACTGATGGGTGCTGATCTCCAACTCCATTTGCTTAGTTGTTCTGACCAGAAAAGCATAAGGAATAATCAGAAGGGCAATGATGGTCTAAAGGACACATATGTGGTTGGTGGCACTGAGAGGACAGAAGGGCTTTGATCTCCATACCCTTCAAACCACTGCTTGTAATTTTCATTAAATACAGATTTTGAACATTCCCCAATTGCACTGTGTAAAAGTAAAGAAGAAAGAGCAAAAAGCCTCCCCGCATCCAGGTGAGGACTAATATTGCCTGTAGAAACGTCATCCTTTTCCATTTCCTGAAAGATCCTGCACCATTACTTATTGTTATTGAGTCTTCGTGGTCTACCAGAGGAAAACTGTAGCATCAGCCCTCCAGGTAATACAGAAAAAGAGACTCTCTGTCTCTTTTTGTCTCCTGAATGTTGCTACTTTCTGTTTTATTGGGACTGACATGGTAGCACCAGCATGGTTGGTGTCTCAGTGCTGATCTGGGACGATACTGGTAAGATTTTAATTCTACTAAAGAAATAAATGCTTAGTCTTAATTACAGTTCTTACTTTGACTTCTGTAATGTTGATTATGAAAACTGTTAATCACTGACACTTACTGGCCAGGACATTTGTGTCGTGTTATAGCCCATTATCTGAGAAATCTCACCAGAGCATAAAACTTAAAAGCAGCAAAGTAAAATCCAGGGATTTTTACCAAAATGCTACTATTTTTTTTACCATAGTAAAGTGATCTGGTTTGGTGTCATCAAAAATTTAGGGTTGGTTTGTTGTTTGTTTGGGGGTTTCCCCCCAATATTTCTAAAGTGATCATATGCTAGATCTTTCTACTTGAATTTTTTTCTGATTCTTGTAGATTTGTGGCCTGAGAACTGATTACCTTAAGGTATAAATAAAACCTACTTTATTCTCCTCCTCTAAACCCAGTTACAGCAAGGGGTGACAACTGTAAAATTTTGCTAGGTATGTGATGTGTAGAGACCCCTCCCATGGACCTTCCATAGTCTGCCTCTGCCCCCTCCTAGCCCCTGGGGGACAAGGAATTTCTTCTAGGTCTTTGGAATGTTTGGAAGGTCTAGGAGGAACACCCAAGTGAAGGCTAAAATCTTGCTGGTTATTCACTGCCAAAGTGACATGGTGCCATCTCTTCACTTGGTGTCTTGATGAGGAACCAAACCTCAAAGCTGTTCTTGAACTTCATGGGCTTCCACCTGCAGAGTTAAATAATGTTTTGTGGGTGCTGCAAGCATGTGAATGCCATTTCCATTGATTTGGGGTTGCCTTTTCCCTCTTCTCTAGAGAACCCAGTCTGAGTGATGAGATGGCTGAGAAACTTTGATGGTGTAATGAAACCTTTTCCACCTCATTTTTTTTTATATCCAGCTTTACCAAATAAACCTGCATTCCTCACTGTGAGGCTGCTGAGGTACTGGATCAGGTTGCCCAGGGAGGTTGTGGATGCTCCGTCATCCCTGGAAATGTTCAAGGCCAGGTTGGTTGGGGCTCTGGGCAACCTGGTCTAGTGAGAGGTGTTTTTGCCAATGGCAAGGAGGTTGAAACTGGATGATCTCTGAGGTCCCTTCCAACCTTAAACCATGATTCTATGAACTAGCAAACCAGGGCTGTTCACTGTAATGACCTCAGATACTGGTGTGTGTGTGTGGCTTTTCTATGGAGAATCACTTACATGGAGACCTTTGAAAATCAGAGGATAAAAGAAATGTTGCTTCTCCATTAGTGATACACAGTCAACTTTCATATGATAGCGGTTAATGAAAACTATTTTAGATATATGGATGTAATAATTTTTGAATGGCTGTTATGGAAAGCAATTGCCCCAGTTCTAGGGGATAGAGAGAAAGTTAGTCTTTGCTTGGAAATACATCACTCCCTGTTGGGATGGTGTCATTTGATAATTCCTGCCACATGTTCTTAGGAGTAGGATGTTTTTGTTTCCTTGCCATTTCTTCTCCATAAGTCCTGCAGGGTAATATGGCTTTTTTTGCAAAAAGAAAAGCATGTGACAATTTCCAGATGTTGAAATAACCAAAATGATGTGCAGATCTAAGGGAGCTCACTAACAAACAAATGGAGGATAACTTGAAAGGCTGCAGCCTTTGTGGAGTGTCACCATCACTGGTGGAGAAACAGGCTAATGGGTAGTCTTTTAATAACAGGAGAATTCACTGATGACTACATAATTTGCTAAACATGAAACAGTCCGATGTGGCTGGACAGGCAGTAGAAAGTGCAAATGTGTGATCTAGTTGTGGTTTTCCACTGCTTGGAGCAGGGCTAGCTCCAGCTGGTGCTAGGAACAATCACCAATGTCCTGCTGGTCTCAACACCACCACCACATCTGGAGCTGAATCCTCCTGGGTTAGCAATGCCACATTGAGCTGAGATTGAGAAGAGGACATCCTTCAGAGGAGGGAAACACACCTGCTTCTGGCTTGGTCCTAGTTGGGCTTGTGTAGATACTAGTTTAGGCATTAGTACTTAGTTCACAGCTGGGTTTTGGAGCTCTTCATCAAACCCCTTTGCGATTCCAGGTAATATTTGTTGGACCATCTTCCCAGCTTTATAGAAACAGACAATTCAAAACATATGCATTCTTCTTTGGGAATGTAAAAACATCTGTCATCAAAAAAGGAAAGATCATACTAGTCAGTGGCAACCTGAGATATGTAGAAGCCCACAGGCTGGGTTGGACTGTGCCTGGTCACATGAGGGACAGTGTTCCCATCCCACAGCATCCTATAGCAAGGCATTTCATGTGGCAGTGCCTCCGCTGCCAATAGCATGTCCTTTGAAACAGATGTGCTCGGCGTCTGCCTGCTGGTCATGCAGCTGGCACAGCTCTGCTAGAAAAGTGTTCTACAAAGCCTTTCATACGGAGCAGTGCATGGGAAGGGGCAGGCATTACCAATAATAATTTATTATTACTCAAATATTTCTTTATGTTGCTATTACTATGACCAGTTTTGTGTGGAAACATTGCTGTCAAAGCCTGACTCACGAAGGAAGATCTGATCCCATCAAGATTGCTTCTGGAGTTTTGAACAGTACTGTGACTCCTGTAGGCTAATGCTTTTGAAGCAAACCTATGTGAGATATTGCTATGGACTTCTGTTTCCCATTGGTAGTAGGGTTTTTTCTGTTTGGAGTGGGCTGGTGGGTGTGTGCAATCCTACATGAGTCTTTTACCACCTGGGTAAGTGGTATAGCAAATTCAGTTCCTCACTAGGGGGAAGGAACAGCTTTCCATTATCATAGGATCATAGGATCATAGGATCAAAAGTGGCTTCTGTCAGTCAGGCTTTCTGTATCTTTTTCCACAAGAATTTGGAGAACTTCTAGCAAGATTATTCCTTGGTTTTGTTCAAAGAATCCCTTTGTGTTTACATAGAGGGGTAAAGACCAATGTACTGGTCACCTGGAAAATTGGACTGTGGTGCCACAAGAGCTTGAGAGGGCCATTGACAGCAGTGTGGGGTCCTTGAAGGAGGCACACATGAGCAAACACCCCAAAGTGAGAAGGATGCTGCATCTCTTGAGAACACCAGTACCTGAATATGCTACAGGAAAATGGCTGTGAAAAATTAGACCATATAACAGATATTTATTGTGATGGGTCATTTCTGTTCAGATTTGTATCTGTAAAACTGGAATAATAAGGTCATCTCAGTGTTGCAGACCTTTAAAAAGTTTGGAGACCTGTGTTCTTCTAGCTGGAGCATCAAGAACGTGTGCTTCCATCATGTATCATGTGATTCTCAAGGCTGCAAGTCGTTGCCTGTGTCCACAGGGGAAGCTGAAATCACTTCTGTATGGAAAACGAAAAGGTGGGAGCTGTTTAGTGCCCTGGAATCCTCTCAAAATTGCTGTTTGTTCTTCAAAACAGTCTTGTGTCAGTCTGTTATGGATTATGAAGACATTATTCCTTCCACATTTACTCCCTTGCAAATACTGACTTTTTTGTTTTGAGGATTTGCTAATTGCTTCATTTGAGACACATTTCTTAATATGTGGGGAATTACTTGTGTTAAACTTAGGCTCTGTCCTTCCTGAACCCTGTAAGATTTTCTGTGGGGAATCTGTCTTTTTGTGATCATGATACCGGTACTTGGTGTGCTCCACAAAAGAAGTTTTTTCAGGGTCAAAGTTCCAAGTGGGAATATTCTGAGATGGAGGGGCCCAAGTACAGTTGTGTAATGCAGATTCCACAAAGTGAACATAACTTAAAACGACTGATACATCTTCCCTCTTTACTACTGCCCAGGTATGATCTCCCCAAAGCTTCACAAATGAACAGTCTCTCTAAATTTTAATATCCTGTTCATATTGAACCCTGCCTGTGGCTCTGTTCAAGAAACTCTCTAGACAAGTCTAATGCCTGACTTGATCCATTAAAACAATGGTCCCATATCTTCTACTTTCTCAATTTTTGTTGCCTTCCATCGTTTGGTTGCAGCTGAACCTCCACTGTGCCCTTTATTCATAGGAACTTGTGAAGCTACCAATACTTTCCTTTCTCTTCCTCTGCTTTCTTTAGAGTCTCTAGTTTCTTTCCCTTATTTTAAAAGCCATTATTCTGATGTTTTTTACTGCAAATCTTGACCAAAATCTGATATATTCAAGAGGAAAGTTTTCCCTGGAATTTTATGTCTGTTTCTCTTGTTTCTTTTTCGTTCTCTTTTTTTTTATTTTCCCATCCTGTTTTCTCTCTTTTTTTGGCTGATTTCAGCAAATAGTTTCAGAACAACTTGCCTGCGGTTGGCTAAACTGGTACATAATGGATAAATATGGTTTAGGTTTGGAAGAGCTTTCTGGCAAAGGGTACCTGGTGTGCAGCACCTTGAGTCCTGTGATCTGGTCGGTTAAATGAAAACCATTTACGTAACCTGCCTGCACAACACACAAAGAGAACCTGCCGTGCCCTTTAGCTGGACCGGGACGTTGTGCTGCCTTCACCACACTGGGCAGCGATTCCATTTTTGCGAGACCCCAATAGCCTGCGTTTTTCCATTTTCTTTGTAGCAAAAGCAGTACAACTGTAATCTATACATTTAAGCAAAGGCTCAGTTTTATTTTCCCCAAGCATCCTGTATTTTGTCCACCATCTGGAAAGGAAATATTCTGGTGTAAGCTTGAAGCTTCATAATGTAACAGTTGTATTATAAATTCATCTGTGTCTTAGGCTTGGCTACTTACCTCCATAGCTCACTCCTGCTGCGGTAGTGCTGTCTTCTTATCAAAATATTTTTCACTGAGCCTGCAAGAGGGGTGTTGCCATGTTTGTTAGGATAGAACTTTTGATGTTGCCTATGGAGCATACAGACAGCTTCTAGAAATATTTTTCTACATGTTTATTTGCAAAGAGGGGACTAGAAATATAAGGATTATGGTGTTCACGAAACTTACAGTAAAAATAGACTCAACTCACAGAAGTAATATTAACGTAAGTCATTGTATGTTGAAATTTTATTGTAATAAATTATAGCAATAGTTCACACAACCCAGCTATTATCTCAGATTGTTTTTGTCATTCTGCAGAGAGACAATCTGAGTCATCCTGCCTTAATTCGTGTTCAGTTCCTGTTTGAGAAGACTTCCCTCACCATCAGACTGGGTTTTTTCCTGTGAAAGTGCAGATTCTGCACAGCAGTCCTGCAGTCTGTGATGGATTCTGCTGCATGAATCATGGAAAATGTGCATCCTTGCCTCTGTAGCTGTTTTTTTCTGCAGAAGTTCATGTGGAAGAGGAAACATGAAATTAATTTCATTTTTTCCCCTAGGTGATGCATGGGTCTTTATGTCACTCTGGGACTTGTTTAGTAGAGGCTTATCAAGCATCTCAAAATATATGCTCAGTGTTCGAAAGGGTGAAAAGAGCTGAAGTTGCTGGGATTGAATGAACCAGTTTCAGAAAGAAATCTTCCTTTATGAATAAAGCAGGGCGCCAAATTGTTGGTTGGTCTATCACTACATTGTCATGAAACCTGTATTTATTTTTGTTGCGACTTTCCATTTCACACACGTATAATGTTATTTCAATTACTGCATGCAGAATATATAATTTCAGTTACTTCATGGAGCTGATTAATTAATAAATAGATTTGTCACTTTCACCTGTAAAACATGAGAGGAACAGAGAAAATGACTTCTACAGCCCAACCTTCCTTACATCACTTGAGACCTCTCTGATACAAAAATGCAGCAAAATAACTCTGCAATATCTTAGATAAATAATAAGAATGGGTAAGAGAAAAAAAGTTAATCACTAGCAGATTATCTTAAATGTCTTTTCAAACATAAATGATTCAATGATTAGGCATCTCTGCCCATGGCAGGGAGGTTAGAATAGATGATCTCTAAGGTCCCTTCCAACCTCCTATGATTCTGTGTTTTTCTCACATAATGAGGATGAAGGATGACAGCAGATGATTGAGTCAGGTGGTGTGGTGTGATGCCTGGGTGTGATGGGTCATGTCAGGCCATGTCCAGAGCATCAGCTGGATCTGAACTCGGGAAGTAAAACTGGTTGAAAAGTAGTGTAACCCTCTAGGTCACATTATTTTGCGTTTCTGTCAGGAAGTAATGTTTTTTAGATCTTAGAAAGAAATTATTCCCTGTGAGGGTACTGAATCACTGAAAAAGGTTGCCCAGGGTAGCTGTGGATTCACCATCCCTTAAAGTGTTCAAGGCCAGGTGGATGGGGCTCTGGGCCACCTGGTCTGGTAAGAGGTGTCCCTGCCCAGGGCAGGTTGAAATTAGATGACCTTTGATTCCAAATCTATGATCCCTTTCTAGGTAAATATTGAGCTATGAAGCAGAGGTTTGCTTCAGGCACTCCTAAAGGATGTCTGAAAACCAGAGGGTGTGGGGTAACAGCTTAAGGAACAATGAAAAGACTGTAAAGTGCCTTTGGTTTCTAAACATACCAAGAAAAGGTTAAAGGACTACCAGTAAGTATTTATTTCAGGACTAATGCTGTTCCAATCTGGCAAGTAAAAATATGAGTAAGATCTGGTTGCTGGAGCTGGACAAATGCTCGTGAGGAAAGGGCTACATATTTCACCCACAAACTACTTAGCTACTGCTGTGAATTGCAATAGGTTGCTATGTTTTTTTCTGGTATTAGTAATTTTTAAGTTGAGAATAGATGTTGGAATTTTTTAATTAAAGGAAATACTCTAGTTTAAACTCTATCAAATTCAAGGTGTTGTGTGTCCTAAATTCTGTAGTTGGGTGATTGTGTGGAGAATCCAGGTTTTATAATCTGAAAATCCTTTGGCTCTGACAAATAGGGCTGGAGGAGCGTTTATGATGATTGGGCATTTAGATTCATGGTTGCTCATTGTGTTTACTGGGGTCAGCACTCACCTACCTTCCTTCTCCTGAACCAGTTTAGCACTGACCGGTCCTGGTTGCAGAGCTGCACTATGCAGTCCTGTCCTGTTTCTAGCCCAAGGATGCTCCTTGTTCACGTATTTCTCTCCTCCCAGGCTGGAACCCCACATTCATTTTTCCGAGGAGCCAGGAACCACCTTGACCCGGGGAACTTCTGTAACGCTTTGAGAGTAACCATTCACAAAGACCTTACTGCTTTGAACTACAGCAAAGAATACTTTTTTCCTACTGACTATAAAATGCTGCAATAAGCTTGCTCAAACAGAGCTTCTGTTAGCCATAGCAAAGCTTCATGTGGTAGCCACCAAGGATTTGACTATCAGATAATTGCAATTATATGTTCAACTTGCATTATTTAAGTCTAACTGCAATCAAGCTGTGCAGGGATTTTGAAATACTCAGATGTAGAACTCCCAGCTTCCCTGGCTTGGGTGTTGGGTTAACAGTGCACAATGCTGCTAAGTAGGCAATAGTCAGGATTTACTGCACTGACTGAACCTCCAAATACAGAAAGTTCACAGAATAGCCTGTGGTCATGAACTTTCCACCAGCATTTGCAAAGTAAGAAGCCATAGATTATTTATATAATAAATGGATGCGCATCTGTCCAAATAGTTAATAAAGGTAATACGTGAGAAACATGAAACAAGTCATTTTCCTCTGCAGTATTTCTCCTATTGGGTACAGGACAGGGGCAATAGCAGTTTAAAACTTTGAAGCTCTTATGTTAAGAATATTATGCTGTAACAAGAAACTAAACCAGAAAAACAGGAGTCAGGTTCTCCCTATGTGTACTTGCTTTTGCCCCTGCAAATTACTCTTGGCTGTTAAAAAGCAAATAACATGGATTTCATCGACACCATCACAATGATAAGTTTTATTTCCTGGGTGGTCCCAAGAAACGTGACTGTAACCTTCAGCCACAGACTGAGTTTACCATCCTGTCGATAGGACTGGGAGTCTGATAAAATGAGTTGAAAATACTGTTTCTTCCCCATGTCATTCATGTTGACGTTTTCTCTCTTTAAATAAATTTCCACATATCTGCATTTCAGATTTATATTATTATATCATTGCCAGTTTACATTTTACAACGCACTGAGTACTGACAGTAACACTTGGTATTTGGGGCTCAAGAAAAAAGAACAGGAAAGGAGAGGAGAGACTGAAAAGATGTATGAGCATATTAGTAGTATTTCTAAGCTTGAGTCTGGGTCTCCTGAGTCTTTGGCAGCCCATCCTCATTCTCAAAATTGGAATGGTAGTTGCCTATCGACACTGGGCAGTTCCCAGGATAGGAGACTTTTCATCCCACTGGCACTGACTGCACTTGCAGCAAGAGGTCAAATGCTCTGTAGGCACCAGTCTGCTCATTGAGCTCATGTGTTTTCACTTAAGCACACACATGCTTCACACAAATACTTCTTTTGAGTCTAGCTCCTTCATCCTGAAAGGACACAAAGATGCCTGTGCTTTTTGCTGCCAAAGGACTCCTGAAGCCTTGAAATTTTGAAGAGGTAAGTGATGGAGGAGACTGAAGAGATGGACCTGCAAAGGTAAGCAGGATGATTTCTCAGAAGTTACAGCACTACTCTGCTTAAGATTCCAAGTTCCAGTTTTATTTATTACAGCAGAGAAACTCTAGTGACATAAATGCTGCTTTACTGCTCCTATTAATAACAAGGAGATCTTCCAAGTAGTTGCAAGCTGAAGATTTCACTCCATAGGATTTTATTAGAGTAGCAGATGGTGAAGCCAGATGATAGGAAGCACATTTGTAAGAATTTGATGCGACAGAATCATAGAATACAATTGTTTAGGGTGGGAAAGTCCTTTAAGCTCATTGAGTCCGACCATTAACCCAACTGTCCAACATCACTTTAAAACACATCCAGGGATGGTGAGTCTCTCTCTGGGCAGCCTGTTCCAAGGCCAGTTGACCCTTTCCATGAAGAAGTTTTTCCTAATCTCCAACTAAATTTCCCCTGGTCCAACTTGGGGCCATTTGCTCTTGTTCTGTCACTTGCTGCTTGTAAACAGAGACCAATCCCCAATTCTCTGCAACCTCAGTCTCCTCCTCTTCAGACTAAACAATCTCTCATTCCTTAGCAGTCATTTGTTCTAGGATCTGCTTTTCACCCCATATGCAGGGTTTTCAAACAGAGAAAGTGTCTGGTCCTTTCAAATGTGCTGGTAAAACTGGCTGCTGTCATGCGTCAGGAGATTATTTGTGCTGGCACAGCAAGTTCAATACACATCAACAGCCTCACTACTTAAAGCTCAACCACTTCACTAAAAGAGATGCCAGTAAACTGTTACTTTCTCTAAACACCAGTTCTCTGTAGACCGAACAGTAATAATAGCCATTACATTTCAGCCAGCAAAGACTGAAGCTTTGGCCCCATCGAAATCTTTGGTAAAAATGTGGCTGAGAAGCACAAATAGATTTTCACACAAAAAATTAAAAGGCAGAGAGGGAAAAACAGTTTTGAGCAAGAAAGGTAAAATTGTTCTGCTTTTCAACACACTGGATGTCAAATACTGTTTAGTTTATAAGTGTTCAAGTTTGTTTGTACTAAACCAGAACAACAACAACAAAGTTCACTCATCATTTCCATGTCTCCCTCTGAAGCAGAAAACTTGACAGGACTGTGTTGTAATGCAGGTGCTGGCAGATCCACAGCCCAGCTAGGTACCAGGCAGCATTGTGGTGGGTGGTTAGGAGTGTCATCTACCAAGTGAGGTCTTTCTGGGGAACTCTTCCTAAAACCTGCTGACACCGCATCCCACAGTTCCAGATAGTCCTTAGTGAATGGCCTGCGTTTAGACAGACAGTCCCTTGTTGCAGAGCACAGCTGTAAATGCCCTATGCTAATCAAAGCCAGTTGGAAACCAGCTCTGGAAAACAAGTACCTGGGGCACCAGCTACCTAAACCATGAATGGCACTGTAAAGCATCAGGTCCTTGACCTGAAAACCTTGTGAGATTTCTGACTAAATAAATGTTTGTTTGTAAGTGCTGGCTTGATGATAAGGAAAGAAAATGAGATGAATTTACAGGACACATCTCTTTGGTAACCTCAGGGATTATTATCAGTGTGTTGGACAGAGTCAAAAATACTGCTAGAAATCATAGTTTAAGTGAGGTTTTTTGGTTTTTTATGGTTTATTTGTTGTTGTTATTATAGGCTTTTTGCCTACTTCTCTTTAGAACCTCTGTTTATTTATTCAGGCTGCTGGCTTGTTTCTAGTTGATCCTTGCTGTTGATGCTCTCAAAAGCAGGAGGACAGCAGATGGCAGCACCAGGCTGCTTTATCTGGGCTGCGAGAGCAAACGGAGAAAAAGTAAACCCGGATGAACAAATGAAGAGTTTGTTCACTTTCACATCTTCCTTTCTCAAATGCTTTTGGATTTTTTTTGTTGGTGATTTCTTCCCGGTGTTTTGGTTTTGTTTGTTGTTTTTATTTTTTTAAACTTGCTGTTGGCAAAATCCACCAAACCAACAGCAGAGGAAATTTGCTTTGTCAGGTCATCCTGTACTGATTTAGTACAAAATCCTAGTAAGGCTTGATGTGACCTGCTGAAAAGATGACACAAGGTTATGGCCCAGCCTACCAGCCCTTCACGTCGTATTAAACACTCCACAGGGACAACATCTGGAGGGTTAAACAACTGCTGGGTAATGCAATTTTAAATGCCACTTCATCAAAGTAATAGACTCCACAGGACTCTCTTGGGATCTGTAAACTGATGTGTTCCAGGCTTTGTGTGCTGCAGCCCTTTTGTGTAACACATTAAGGAGAGCCTGATAGCTCTGAGGGTTGCAGAGTGATGGAACTGAGGTTCACAAATTCATCTACAGAAAATCAGAAGCATTGCCTTTATGGCTTTTCTCTTCTCCAGTAATACAAATCAGGAAGGAAATATGGTTTGGTGGACCAGAGAGACTGGTGCCACCATCTAGCAGCAAATCAGCCTACCTGACAGTTAGTAGAACACTGTGCACTTTTCCAAAGTAATTCCTTCTCGTATTTCAGAGCTGCTAGGCAACAATTAAAAGTCCCATTAAATAATTAATCACTTCAGTCACACTGAATAATTAATCACTTTAAGAGAGCCCAATAACTTTTTCTCATTCGTTTTAATGCAATATTTGTGTTCTGAATCCAAATTCAGCAGAATTATTAGCACAGAGGCTCTTGTGCCTGGGCAGACACAATTTGGTAGCTGTCATCGAACAATCTTGTCACTACCAGGAAGGTAGTACCCAGTGGAAAGACACTTGGCAGCGTTTTCCAAGGAGAAGAATTTAGGGTAAGGCTTGCAGCCAACCTGAGCCAGCAGTGTTCAGCTAAAGGCAATGAAAATCTTTGATTATTTGTTTTCAAGGTTGTAGAGAGGCGGAGGCTGGTTTCTTCTTGCAAGTCACAAGTAATAGGACAAGAATAAATTGTCTCAAGTTGTGCCAAGGATAGGTTTATATTGCAAATGAGGAAAAACTTCTTCATGGAAAGAGTCATCAGGCCTTGGAACAGACTGCCCAGGGAGGGGGTTGAATCACCATCCTTGCACATGTTTCAAAGTCATGTAGATTGGGAGTTTAGGGACAGGGTTTAGTGGTGGAATTGGGACAGTTTGGGATATTGATTGGATTTTATGATCTTGAAGATCTTTTACAGCATAAGTGATTCTATGCTTCTCTCTTCTACCCTCATAGCTGTCCTTGCTTGCAGATCCTCTCTATTTTACTCCAGTCATTTCACATCAAAGGGCAGCAGAATACTCTGACACACTTTCAGTACTGAAATGTCTCTAGGTAAGTTTTTTGTGTGACATCCTTCAAAGAAGGATACTGGTAGTAGTTAAAGAGCAGGGAGAGGAGCTCTGAGGCTGCCTATGAGCCACCATTGCAATTTTACTCTTGTTGTTGGGCTCTCGCTAACTCTGGGAGGTGGTAAAGTGACCAGACAAATGTGTTTCTGTACCTCTGTCTTAAGCAAGCAACATGAAGTCAGCTACCTTAGTGTCAGTAAACTATTCTTTGGAAATGTGCAATGTTTCTGAATGCACACCTGTGAAGGAATGATGCCCTTCCCTTGCTAAACTAGTTTGTGCACTACACATTAGGAACAGAACTTAAGATTATGGATATAGGAGCTACTGCAATTTACTAATGGCATTATTTTCCATCCCTTGTAACTGCTGAGGAGACTGCGGCTGCCCTCCATCTGTGGAGAGAGGTCTTCACAGGAAAATGGGGAGCAGTAGGGAAGCAGCATGGATCCTCTAAGGAATGCCTCAGTTTATTTATTTATTTCTAATGTCTTTCATGTCTTGGCTTTGTGCATCTTTACCAAGAGGCAAATGCTTCACAGATGGAAAGAGGCAATTTTCAGTTGTAAAAATTCTAAACAGTTCAGGTGAAATGAAAACCAGAACTTCCTGGAGACGCACCAGCTTGCTTTTTTATTATTATTATTATATTTTTTTCTCCCTCCTTCACTTTGATTGTGAAAATATTCACACATTTCTGGCGTTTATAGCATGAGAAATGCTCTGCCTGCAGAAATTGACTTTTGCCCACATCTTGAGGGATCTTTGCTGTGTAACCTGTCTGCTGATAGCCTGTTTTCTACTGATTATTGTAGACAGGTAGTAAAATTAGGAGGGAAAAAACCCCATAGGTGCTTTGTGAGAAATAATATTTTTAGATAGCTCCCTATATAAGGATATTTAATATTTTTAGATAAGATTCCTTTAAGATTTACTGTGGATCAAATTAGCAGGACCATTTCTAATTACCCTTAGAATCTTTGGATATCACACAATACTCCCATGGGGAGCTTAAGGCCAGGGTCTGGCCTTGGAGCCAGATCCTGCTAGCTAGGCACCTAGACATCTATGACCTGCTGTGTGTAGACCAAAACCCGACAGCACACGAAATATTTCCCCTGTATTGCTGGTGGTCATGGCTGCAAAGCTGGAGGCATCAGCTGGAGGGAACCAACATGAGGGAACAGAGCTGTGTCTGCATAATGGACTGGTTCAGCTCCCTGGACTCCAAATTGTTTGGTACACTAGGACATTCTCTGAGAAATGTGGAGTTGTGTAGGAAATCTCTGGTTCCTTGTGTAATGTTTGAAGATACACAAACTCATTACACTCTGACTCCTAAGTCTTGTGACAATAATGCATTTTCTTCCAGACATGTTCAAGTGCACACCTGATACACATACTGCTCAGCCAAAAAGCCTTCTTAGTGACTCATTTTGTATATCCAGCCTTTACCACATGACATCACCTCCTTAATTTGATGAAAAATAGATTTTGACTGAATTTGCCCCTTTAAAAATAATGGGGCAATGGTTTCTCAATGCCAATATTTACTGATATCAAGGCAAACTATTTCTTCAGTTATTTGTCCTAATTTAGCCCAAGCAGTACACGAAGCACAGTGTACAAAAAGTATGTTCTTTCCTCTAAACCAGATCATCACTTGCTAATTACTTTGCGATTTGAATGAAAACAGAAGCATGATTCAGTGATTTTATTATAGAAATTATCTCAGCATATTTTGAGGTTTTTTCTTAATCTGATTGATAGAGGGGTCATATAAATTGATTTCTTTTATCTGTATTCACCCAAAGTCTCAGGATTGCTTTTTAATTTTTCATTGTACAATATGCAGCAGAATGAGACCCAGATCTTTTGCTAAGAGCGATAAGAAACAGCCACGCTACATAGTTCTTATATAGAAATGGGTGTTTATACAGGCAGTGTGTATGACTGTGCAGGAATATGCACATATAATCAATTGTTAAATTTTAACTAACGATTAGGCAATAGTAATGGACTATTCCTAAAATTCAGGTGCTGCGTTTGTGTTGGACTTGGATATATTTTAGCAGATCAGTTAACATCTCTAAAACAAGGTTGGATTTTGTGTTGGATTTAGAGACAATACATGTGGGCTTGGCACTTAGGGACATGGTTTAAGGGTGATGTGTCACTACGGGGTCGAAGGTTGGGCCTGATGATCTTAAAGGTCTCTTCCAACCAAAGAGATTCTGATGTTCTGTGTATCCTTGCATCTGACACGGGCCTGGCTGCAGCCAGAGATGTGCACATCCTGCACGAACTTTTAGTATTTTTGCTTGCTCATGGAAGGATGGAGAAGTTCTGCCTGGCTGCCACAAGATGGGGTAAAGCCAAAACTATAGATTAAATTAGTCTCATCCATGTCCTCTGTAGTTTTTCTTTTTTATTTTTCTTTTCACTTTTTTTTTGGAAAAGACCTCTAAATGTCATCTAGTCCATCAGTGTATTAAACTGAAAGCCAAGACTGGCTGGCTCTAGAAGAAGTGGTCACACAATTTTTAGGCATCTACGGTAAATCTCCTATCACGCTTGTCTGTTTGCACTTCCATTCTCTGTTCAACTAATAACATAAATAGTGAAGTGATAAATATATCTCCTCTTGGGGATTGGTGAGTTATCACTTACACTGTTTCGCAGCACAGCTGGAATTCCCAGATGTGCTCAGCAGTGACCTAGTTCTGTTTCCAACTAAGGGATAATGCTTGTGGCTTCTGAAAATCCATATATTTTGAAATGCTTATTGTAGCTTAGGCATACATGTGTGAAGTTCCCTACACTGTTGTTTTGTAATTGTGACAATTCTGCATATCCATGAGACTACTGAATGCTGTGAAAGAAAGTCCTGAGGTGCTTTACATACAGTTTTCCTTGGTGAATAGAATAGATCAGATTATTTCAGTTGGGATATACAACTTCTATCACAATTTATATGGAAAAAACGTAAGCAATTAATTAATGTTTTCCTTTAATATGGGCAATATGCCAAGAGGAAATGGCCACAAACTGCCAGGGAAAGTTTAGGTGCGATGTGAGGAAAAACTTCTTCATGGAAAGGGTCATCAGGCCTTGGATCAGGCTGCCTAGGGAAGAGGGCATCCTTGGATGTGTTTAAAAGTCATGGGGATGTGGAGCTTAGGGACATGGGTTAGCGGTGGCCTTGGGTCAGCTGGCTTAATGGTTGGAAGGTGTTTCCCAACCTAAACAATTTTATGCTAAGTTTTTTTTTACCTTTAGCCAAATGAAAGCCTTGCAGACCTCTGCTACCACTAATCCTCTTTCAGATTAAACTTCTTGGAAGTTACTTGATTTCTCCCAAGTGAGGCTCCTTTTGACTCAGTGATGACATGATTTAAAGCAATGGCTGGTCAGAAATCAAAATACATCTCGTTAAGAGCTTTTTAAAAGAAAATATTGTTAAGCAATGTTTCTGCCTGAAGAATCATCTTGTATTTTCTTCAGGAAGTTTTGATCAGAAAAAAACATACAAACTTTGAAAAAATGTTACATATTTACTTTAAATGTTCTAGTATGGTGTTTAATATGTCTTCTAACAATTCTGTTTTCTGAGCAAAACTGGGCACCACCCTACTACAAATGTGCTCTAAAGGAGCTGACAATTATTACTTTGTTTAAGCATTCTGAGTGTAGCTATGAATATCCACATACATTCCAGAGCTGCAGAGATGGGGGTATCCATCACAGTTACCTAACTGCAGCTTCCTCAAAATTAGGCATCAAATGAAAAAAATTGTCTGGGTTTTTTTGATACCCAGTGAAGAAAAAGAAACATTTTTTTACCTGTCAGGTTACCTCTGGCATCACTAATACTCTAGAGATATTTTGGTCATAAAAAGGGTACTGGGTGACTAAGTTGGAATAGATAATTTTTTAGAAGCTAAAGCTAGGTTCATCCCAGCAGCTATGTTGTAACTTTAATCAAAAAATGTAAATTAAAAAGCTCTGTATTGAGAATAGAGCTGTGCGTAAGCTAATGCAGATGCACGTAAATATCTAACCCCCTATACAGAGACAATGACATTACACTAATTTGCACCACTACATTTATTTCAAGATAAGGAATCTTTGGGTCTCTTTCCTTCCTGACCTACCTTTCTATTTCTTTGTAGTCTGGAAGACATCATCACCTAAATATTTACTGTGTGGTCATTAGGGTTTTTTCATTCTTTTGAAGGAAAAGCTTTTGGAACCATCTTTCTCTCTTCATCGCCTATTGCTTGGCAATACTCTATAGTGCAAAAGCAGCTTTAAAATTGGATCGTTTCCTGTTGCTCAGCTCGTAAGCCTCAAGTCTCTGCATAATTTTCCAGCTGTGAAATATCACTTGATTCTGAGGCTATAGAGAAAATTGCTTCCTTTGCTGCTCAAGCAGGACCACCAAGCAAAGGGGTTGGAAAGCAATTCTGTTAGGGGACTATGCTGGCCGTGCCGGAGGTTGGAGCAGGGGCGAGTGAGCGACTGTGATTTGTGTATACACAGCATTTGTTCAGCATTTGTTTGTGCCTGGGAGCATGGGAGACAACAGCCCAAGACAGACACAGCTCTATCCATGTGTCCCTACTGTGAAAACCTGTTATTCAGCCACCCAGCACTAGGTTCGTCCTTAAGTAGGGGAAGAAAATTCTGCCAATGATAGCAATTCTTTTCTTGGTATGGAAAAAACGTCAGGAAGGGGCTCGGATAAGATTAGCAAAACAATTTCCATCACTGACCAAACACTAACTTAAACCCCAGGTTAGCAAAGGTGAAATGTCGTCACGCTGAGCTATGTAGTTTTGACTTCTTGGTTAATCCTTATTTAAAGGCAATGAAACTCAACTGTCAGCTGGAATACTGTGTCCAACCCCACTGTCCACACCTTCAAAAGAATTTTGAGAAATTGGGAAATGTTCAGGAAACTGCCTTCAGGAATGCTTCGAGAACTCTTTTATTCCAGCAGACAAAGGCATAACAAGGTCCAGTATCAGAAAGCTGTGTTTTGAAATATTTATATTAGAAATAAGGGGTATGGGAAACACATAGGCAGGGAGGAACTTGGTAGATTCTGCATCACTGGTAACATTTGAATCTAGACTGGTTTATCTGGAAAGAAATAATCCTCTGCTTAGCTAGTACTATGGATGTGAGGCCAGAGTTAGCAAGATTGATCAGATTTTTCTTGGACCTTGGTAAGTAAGAAGTCCACTAAAAGTCAGGTATTTAATTCCAAGACTTAGGGCTTGTGTCTTCTCTTTTTGACCATGCATCTGAAAGTTGGTACAAGTCTCATATCCCGAAGAAAAACTCAAGCCACATTTTAGATAAATTATGATTATTGGTTATTTCAAACTTTATCTTAAGATTGTTAAGTTGGAAGTATCCTCCAATATCATCTAGACCACCAACCCAATGCCACCATGCCCACAAAACCATGCTTTCCAGTGCCAGATCTACATATTTTTTGAACACCTACAAGGATGATGATGTCATCACCTCCCTGGACAGGCCTTTCCAATACCAAACACCCTTTCTTGTTAGTAGAGATATGAGCTGTGATCCAAATATAAATGTGTGTTCAGAGAGCTGGAGAGAAGGTTATACTGTAAAACTACTTACTCTATGACTCTTCCTATACTTATTCAATACCCACTTGCAAATCATAAGCTCAACAGATGTGGTTAGTGTTTATTTGGCTGTGTTTTAATTAAAAGAATTTAGTACAAATATACTTGAAACCAGATTTTTTTTATATTTGATACACTGATTGCAATGACTACCTGCTATTTTCTATGCTACCTGAACAATCTAACACATCCAATGCAAATACTTTCACATTTCTTGAATATAAGAGTGCATAAGCAAAACCAAAAATATTCACAATCCTAAAAATAGTCTGAGTGATTTGCACCAGTGCAATGAACATTGAGAAAAAAGTGACATGATCCATTAGGGACTGTAGGAGACAATCCATAGGGCACCACTAGGAGCTGCAGAAGTCCTAACCTTTCTCTATGAACACTAAGCCCCAGAAGCTTGCTTCCTTTTTTTTCTCTAATATTCAGAGGGAATGACACTAAGCCCATTTTCTTATACAACATTTAAGCAGACAGTGATGGTATTAAAAACAAACCTGAAGATTGAAGTGTTGCCCTCTATATTAGCAAATGGAGAGAGTGTGAAGAGATATCCCTAAATAACAGTCAAGATCATGTGGAAAGCTTATGGGTAGGGATTAGGGATAGAGGCAGCAAAGGTAACTTCATGGTTGGTGTCTACTACAGGCTACCCACTACTGACTCTATTGACAAAGCCTTCCTACACCAGTGACAAGAGGCATTGTGCTCAAAGGCTCTCATCCTGCGGGGAGATTTTAACCACCTGGACATCTGCTGGAAAGGCAATATGGCAAGCTGTACACAATCAAGGAGACTTCTGGAGTGCCTTGATGAGAACTTCTTAAGCCATGAAATAGACATCCCTAAACAATGGGTTGTGATAGTGTACCTGATGGTCACCAATGGAGGTGAGCTTACCAGGGATATTAAGCTCAGAGGCAGCCTGATCCTGTGCTGGTGGAGTTTACAGTCCTAAGGAGCATGAGTCAGATGAAGAACATTGTCAGGACCCTGAATTTTATAAAAGCAAAATTCCAGGTCATCAAGGAGCTAGTTAATATGACCCCCTGGGAAACGATCCTCAGTAACAAGGGAGCAGAACAGAGCTGGCAGATCTTTAAGGACGTTTTCCATTAAGTGCAAGAGCTTTCCATTCCCAGGTGTAAGAAATCAGGAAAGGAAGAGAAGAGACCAGCATGGCTGTGTTGAGACCTTTTGGACAAACTAAAGGGTGAGAAGGTACTGCATAGGCGGCAAAAGCAGGGCACTGGAATAACCTTCGAAGGGAGGTGGTAGAGTCACTATCCCTGGAGGTATTTAAGAAGAGCGTAGACATGGTGCTTTGTAACATACTGTAGTGATAGGCGTGCAGGGGGTTATTTTGTCCATTGACCAGGTAGTTGGGTATTTGCGAGTGTTGGTGTAGGTATGTGGGTGTGTTTGGACTCAGTGATCTAGTACGTCCTTTCCAACCATGTTTATTCTGTGTTCTGGTAAGAGTATAGGGATGCTGCCTGGACGTGTAGAGATGAGGTCAGAAAGGCCAAGGCACAGCTGGAGTTAATCTGGCAAGGGCTGCATAGAATAATAGGAGTGTGTGAATCAGAAAAGAAAGGTGAAATGAAGTGTTTTCCCCTGATGAGCCTGGATGGAAAGCTAGTGACAACAGATGAGAAGAAGTCTGAAGTTCTCACTATATTTTTTGCCTCAGTCTTCACTGTCAACCTATCTCCTCACAGCTCCCAGTCTGAAGGCCCACAGGACAGGGGGTCCAAGTGGACAGAGTCCCTCCCAGTGTAAGTGNATCTTCCTAGGGGCTCTGCTAAGGCACATGGAGGACAAGGGGGTGATTCAAGACAGCCAACATAGCTTCACCAAGGGCATGTCCTTCCTGACCAACCCAGTGACTTTCTACAATGGAGTGAATGCACCAGTGGACAACAGAAGAGCAATAGAAAGCCATCTATCTGAAAATTCTGCAAGACCTTTGACACAGTTCCCAGCAACATCCTTCTCTCTAAATTGGACAAATGTGGACTTGATGAGAGACTGTTCAGTGGATAAAGGAATTTGTTGGATAGTTGCACGGAGAGTGTTGTGGTCAACAGTCCCTAGTGAGGGACTGCTCACAAGAGTGTGTAGCAATAGGATAAGGGGCAATGCTTTTGAACTAGAGCAGAGTAGATTTAAAGTGGATATTAGAAGTAAGTTCTTTACACTGAGGTTGGTGGATCACTGAAACAGGTTGCCTAGAGAGGTTGTAGAAGCTCCATCCATGGAGGCATTCAAGGTCAGGCTTGATGGGACTCTGATCAACCTGATCTAGTTAGAGATCCCTGCTTACTGCAGGGGGTTAGAATAGATGACCTTTAAGGTTCCTTGCAGCCCAACATGTTTTATGATTCATTCTATTATTTTATGTACTTAAATGTTCTGAATTTTTTATGGGTTCTTCCTTATTTCATTATGTAAGTTGGCTTAACAGACACCACTAATACACCTCCTCTCAGTTCCTGATTCCTAAGGTTGATCAACAAAAATACAGATCTAGGACTAGAAGAAACAATTATGGGGAGGTGTCTTATCTTGTTTCTCATATAATTTCAGTGCTCTCATCTTGTTTCTTTAGCATGTAAATCTTTCTTTATCCCTACCCTGGCTTACTGCTGCATATAGAAAAGTGGATGATTCAGATTCTGAATAGCAATGACAGGGAGAGAGAGATAAGTAGGCACAGCAGTACTGTCATTTCCAGCTTGCTGAAGATCCTCGAGTATTTTGGATCTGGAGGCTTCCTAAGTACCCAGTTATAATCAAAACACAGCACTTGGAGGAAGGATGATGCTTTTCCAAATGCAATGTCAGGCACTCATGAGACCCTGTAAAATAATAAACATTTCTGCACTGCCTTGGCTGCTTTGTGTTTTATATGAATGATCTCCTTCAGATTTGCCCCTGAAGACGTGTCTTATTTGGTAGTTCTGTTGTCTTATCAGTGTGAATCTTTTGTTTATACCCTGGGGGAAGAGAGCAGAGTGAACTCAAATTCAAGATATTCATAATTCAAGAAAGAGGGAAAGACAAATCCTTATTTCTTTTTACATTGTTTTCATTGCATAACACACAGGATTTGTGAATATTTTTATAAGTATCTTCATAATGGATTGTTGACAAAAATGTTATTAAATAATAACACTAAAAAAAGAAAATGAAAGAATAAAAAATAAAATGCTGTGTTACTTAATAGACACATACATCTCAAGTCTAGCTGGATGATCTAGTCAGAACTGGGCAGACATTATTGTGTGACATTAGGAGCAGGGAGAAGGAAAGAAATTCATAAAATCCCATCACTTACACGGAGCTAATGAATGATGTATTAACTGTGCATAAACTTTACAAACCCGGCCCCGCAGATTGACCAAACTTGGCAAAAATAATTCAATCCACAGCATGAAATTATGCAATAAAAACAAGCTAGCGCTATTCAAACGGGTATGTTCCACTCAAAAAAGGAAAAAAAAGAAGGCAGAACTATTCCTAGATTTGCAACAAATCATAGATTCCTATTGTTTTGGCCAAATCTTGGTTCATGCAATACATGTGAAAGTTTTCATAGCGATATAAATTTTGCTGTCGTTTGCTTTTCCTAGACTCCAATCATGTTTATTTAATTTCTAGCATTATGACAAAAGCATCTTAAGAAAATAATATTAAGGGATGTAGACTAGACAGTATGAGGCTTCCTAAAGAGCAGGACTTGTAGGGGCAATGCACATGTTATGTTTTGTGTTTGTCACCTCATTACCTCATTCAGTAGCAACTTAATATTATTTCTGTGTAACATTTAGCTGACCTGTGAAATGCTGAGGCTTTCCCAAACCATCCTCTGCCACTCACTATCAGTGAGATAAATGTAGTTTTAATTATAGACAGCTAATTCAATCACACCATGTGGTAACTAGTATCTTTCCCTTGTGTGCTGTATGTATTAAATTGCTGTATGTATTCCATCCTAAACATATCCTAGAGGGATTCTTGTCACTGAAAATCTGCCTGTCAGAAGGAATCATCCTTTTATCTGTTTTCTTGGAGCACCTTCCACTGCTTGGGATGGACTTTAGGCAACTCAAGCAGCCTGTTTCTGTGTCATAGTGAGGAAGAAAATGGCTAAGTTTGAAGGAGTCATGATCTCAGTCACGGACATCTATAGGCTGCTCCAAGAGCAGTCATATGTGAAAGCCTGAAGAGCAAAATAACTGGAGCTTTCCTAACAAGGTGTAACAGTGATTAAGAATGACCTTGTCCTCTCTGCCACTGCTATGATGTGAGATCCACAAACAAGGGCAACAAGGTGAGTTGTTTTGAGTGAGTTTTTTTCTCTTTTGGGACATGCTGCAACTAATTAGTCTTCTGCCATCTTGGAGAACTTTTGACAGATTTCTTCCACTGAAACACCAGAGATTTGAAAAACCTTGAATCATAGAATGGTTTAGATTGGAAGGCATCTCAGAAATCACAAAGTTCCAGCCCCCTGCCATGGACAGGGACCCTTCTCACTACACAAGGTTGCCCAGCAGCCCATCCAATCTGGTCTTGAACACTTCCAGGGATGATGGAACACCAACAGCCTCACTGGGCAACCTTGAATTAAAGCAAGAAGATGAAGCATATATCTACACCTGGGTTATGGACCAAGTTTTGAGAGGAAACACACCACATTAAGAACTGAGTAGGAGTAAGGAAACATTAGATTATGCATCTGCTATAAAAACCACCCTCAAGATTTTGAAACTTGGTGTTGTTCTTTCTTTATGATTACATGAACTCATGATGTTGGGGAAGGAATAGAAGGGGACATCACACTATGAGCACCTCTTGTAAGAATCTCACTCAACACATTTTCATGAAAGAAATTAGCCAGAGATCCAGTTAATGACTTGCAGTTCTTGGAAGAAGCTGTATTGGCTGCCTTCCTGGTTTCACACATATTGCCTTTATTAGTCGTTATATGGCAAGTGAATCATACGTGACGGAGCTAGTCTGGCTCTAATATTTTGAGGTTATCTGGTCCTATTTAATGATGTTCCCTAGGGATCCAGATGTCGCCACAGCACTTCATGACTCTGAAGAAGGAAGAGAACTAATCTCTAATGGACTTCTGATCTTCTTATTCATTCAATTTATCTTGTATTCAGGTAGGATTGTCTGCTCTAAAATCACTAGAATATCATCAAATCAGGCTAAAAAGGGATGTCTAGGGTTACCTTACCGAAGTAACAGACTCAGATATGATACTATTGGTTTGTTCTTGTAATTATCATTAAACCTTCATTAAGCCAAGGAGGAATCTGTTGTGAAATATCAGAGTATTATTTTCCCTGATAGTGAAGTTCATTTTGGGGGGACTGGGTGAAGTACTTACTCATGTCCCAGGATAGGATGTTGCCCTGTCTCAGGGAGAGACATATTTTAGAATTGTTTTTCATAGCAGAGATAAAGTGCTGAAAAAAAAAACAGGATCCAAATTACTGCTGCTCAGAGTGCTTTACTGGCTGGAATCCATAGTGTTAGAAAGAATTGCAAATTAAAAAAAAAAAAACAGGTGCATTAGATCTAAAGGCATTTAGGTGCCTGCTTGTCTATGAAAAGAGCACAAGCTGTTGAAGACCTTGACAAGTGTGATTAATCTCAAGGGGACACAACATTCTCCTGCATTCTCACAGCTTCTCCTAAGCCACGACCCAATATTGGTGCTACAACCCAATTCCACAGGCAGCTGATTTATCATGAAGATAAGGAATGTGCCAAAGGCTCTGTGTCAGACGGGATATCACCTTTGATAGTTCCTATTCAGCAAGGTGGCTTTAAACTGGAGTTATTAAGGAGCCACAAGTGGAATAGTTGTGTGAAGTGACTACAGCTGGGGTAGGTCCAGTCAATGAGTCTGAGTAAGCTCAAGACCAGGAGACTTGTATAACAGAAATTCCTCCCTGTGAGGGTGGTGAGGCATTGAAACAGGTTGCCCAGGAACCTGTGGATGCTCCATCTCTGGAAGTATTCAAGGCTGGGTTAGATGTGGCCTGGACAACCTGGTCTGGCGAGATGTGTCATTGTCCATGGCAGGGGATTGGAACTAGATGAGCTTTAATTTCTCTTCCAATCTAAACCATTCTATGGTCATTGAATGTCTCAGATTGATTCTATGAATCACCAGATGTCTCAGGTTTGTTCTTTTCCATTTCATTAAACTGTGGATCATAACAGAAATGAGGTTGGGGTATATGAGATGGACTGCACTTCCACATTCCTTTGGCTTTGGGGCCAAATGTCCTGTTCTTCAGACAGCTCCTGCCAGATGTGTTCACCCATCAGGACAAGCTCTGCACAGCAGAAAATAGTTTCTGCAATGGAGTATTTCTAATGGCGTAGTATTCTGGTTGTAGACCAGAGCAAAGAATGATCATTCTACGTATTTTCTACATCAGGTCAACACATTTGACAGTTCCCATGATCCGAATTGTAAACAAAATCTAAAAAAATCCTAGAAAATTGTTTCAGAATCCATGATGTCTCAGTTAGTACTGGAAATGCAGAAAATAAACATTGATCAAATAGGGTAACATTCCTGCTTTAAAAATAGGGCTTACAATGAGAAAAATCAAAATTATTTATGAAGTCAAACGACTTTTTAAATCTTTACATTCCCCACATACCTTATAGGATTATAGTAACCTGTGGCAGGTCATTATAGTTATAAGGGAAAAGATTAAATAAGCACTTAAGCAGACATAAATAAAACAGACAGGTTAAAAGCTATTAAATGGAACGAGGCTGAAGGGAAACCTAATCAGTGCTGCAAAGGAATCTGAACTAACCCAGAAACAAACATTGTGTTGAGAATGGTTGATTTAAAATACAAAATCATATGAAATCTTAAGTCATCTCAAGTTCCTAAAATTCACTGAGTTCTATTGAGGAACATAAAGAATTCATTAGAGAAAGAACTCTGTAATGAGCTGTTTTCTCCCAAATTACACAAAGCAGGTAGAAATTATGGAGCGATAAGAAGACAGTAAGGTTGAGAACTAGTAGCTAGGAGGCCCTCAGAGGAATGGGGTATGGGCCATGGACAGAAATGTTGCTTTATCTCTTAATAGGTAATTTAATTTGTCCCAGAGAAAACAATAATAAATAATATGTGAAGGAACAACATACAATGAAAAATAAAGAGGAATTTTTGTTAATTATTGATGTTTTCTCCATTGAGTTCACTGAGAGATGGTTTTTGTTAATAAATCTTCTATGCTACAAGTATGGATGTTTCTAAATATGTCTGGTTTTATATGTTACTCAATAATTCTATTTTTATTTTTCTGACTTTGGCCTGAATCAGAAAACAAAACAAATAAACAAAAGAATTCTTAAACAGACCCCATTTTTAAACTAATTCTCCATGTCCCACAGAGACATGTATATATATACAAACAGTAGCACAATTTTGCAGAAAAAAATTAAATAAACATCGAATCAATGAAAAAATGTTAAAGAGTTTATGATTTAAAAACATACTGCTGTCATGTGAAAGTATCTCTGCAACTCTGCCCCACATGCTACAGTAGAGATAATAATACAATAGACATCTGAATGAATGTTGACTTTTAATGACACCTGTTGGAAGTGTAGGCAGTGCTTAATTCAGCAGCAAGTCATTGCATTTGTTAAGGATGCAATTTATTACAACTGATCACTCCATTATCCCTAATTTAAACAAGTTATTTTGCCATCATGTTTACTGGAAATATTACAACATCTTCATGTGCTGAGAAATCCCAAAGGGACCATTTATCTGTTTTAGCTCTATTCTTGTTTAAACATAGGGTCACAATGAAAGCCAAGGGTTGCACTTGGTCCAGCAGACAGGTCTAAGGCCTGACTTAAGACTTCAGCACATCCACAGGAGGGAGATTCCTTATCCGCAGGCTGCTTAAGTCATCTGGAGTGAAAAGAATACCAACAACAAAGATAACCCAAGGAACAGCCCTAGATTCAGGGAGAGGAGACTTAGCATCCTGTTTTTGTTTTCTGGGCATGCTATGGTTAGCTCACCCATGGCAGGGAGGGGGTTGGAACTAAATAATCTTTAAGGTCTGTTCCAATCTAAACCATTCTATGATTTTATGACAAAACTGGAATCCCAAGCAGTTTAAGAAAAGCAAAGTCATTCAAAGAGCTAAATCTGAGGTAGGGCAAATTGTTAAGTGAATTTTTACTTTTGGCGATTAGGGACATTTTGTAAAACCCTCTGAGAACAAACACTGGAATATGGAAGTGTGACATAACATGATATGGATGCTTGAAGTTGCAGCTCCTTCAGCCAGAGGAAGAAGATGTCGGAACACTATTTGTCAGATTAGGGGCCTGATTTACTACTGTCTTGGCTGTACTGGGATAATGATTGGACTTGATGATCTTAAGAGCTGCTTTCAACCAAAGAGATTTTGTGATCCAGGGTGAGAATCAGAATTATTCATGTTGATAAGGAACTGTCCCAAGCTGATCGCTAAGCCATGTCCCTAAGCTCCAATAGCACAACTTGAGGCCATCTCCACTCATTCTACATACAATTTACCTCTTAAGGAGGTACCAAACCTGTATCATTTTCTCTTGTTCTATCACTTGTTACTTGTGAGAAGAGAAAAACCCTGTCCTCACTCCAACTTCCTTCAGGTAGTTGTAGACAACAGTAAAGGTCTCCCTTCAGCCTTGTAACAAATCCCAGCTCTCTCAGCCACTCCTCACAAGGTTTGTTTTCCAGACCCTTCACCAAACTTGTTGCGTTCTCTGTGCACCTCAGTGTCATTCTTCTATTGAGGTGCCCAAACTCACCCCAGTACTCGAGGTATGGCCCTCCTTACAGGGGAACAATCCCTTCCCTANGGCGGCTAGAGCCTCCCGTTGGGCAGTGGCTGCACGGGGGCCGGTGCCGAGCTCCCTCCGCTCCGCCGCTGGGACCCGGGCGGCGCGTCCACCAACAGCCTACGGGCATCTGCAACCGATGAGGGCTCCGAATCACCGGCCGCCACCCCTGTCCATCACCTTCGCGGGTCTATGCCCGGACGGAGCGTGCTGAGGACCCTCCATCGCCTGCACTCAGGTACTGGGCTGGTTTTTTGTATATGTCTGTGTGTGCGTGTGATGGTCCCCTGTGTCCTGATATTCACCACGGCTGCTTCGCTCCTTCCTCTTTACACCGCAAACCGCGGTGCGGCGCGCAGGGATCGGGGCCGCGGTGACAGCTCGAGGCTGCCATGGTCCCCCCTGACTTTACCCCACTGCATCTCCCGTCCCCAGCATCTCCCAGCACTATCTCCGTCGGAAAACACATAAAGACACTCATGGGACCTCCCGCAGCATCCTCGCACCCCACCCTGCGTCCGCCCGCCCTGTCCCGTCCCGTCCCGTCCCTGCGGGGATTTTCAGGTACCTGTGGAGCCACATCCCCGCTGGGGTTGAAGCATCACACATCTCCCAAAACCGGAAAACTTGTGCTCCTTTATACCTTCCTGTCTTTGCTTTGGATTAATGATGGCTTGTGATTATGAAACGCCACTGAGGGATCGGCTCCAAGAACAAACAACTTTAAGTCATGAGTTGCAAATATATAGATCTGTGTATAGATACACAAGCGTGTGATTTTATTTTATTTTTAACTTGCAAAGGAGGATTAGAATGGTACAACCTCACGCCTGACCCCAAGGAGCCTCTGGCTTGACTTTCTGTTTAAAGCTAAAGAGATCTTTGCACTTTTTCACAGGTCTTGCTAAAAAATATAATAAAAAAATTGCAGTGGCATTTGGCTGAATGACTCTTATTTTTAGCACACTGTTGTGAAAGTGGTTATATAATGCTTTTTTAGACCAAAATTAACAGCGTGTAATAAGTTAAACCTTTCCTTTTTTGTTTTTGCTTTTTGGGGTTTTTTTACATTTTTTTAACATTTCTTTGTAAGAAGAGAAAAAAAACTTGAATTAACTCCTGATGAGTAGAGTTAAGATAAACTTCAGGCTGATAAATGGCTGGGACAGAGATTCCCTAAGGAAAACCCCTCTGTTAAGGATTCCACAGTGTTCCCTGGAGCTGGGAAGCAGCAGGTGCAGTCCAGTTGCCTGCGCAGAGCTCCAATTAACAATCTGGTTATCAGGCAGCTTCAAGGGTATTCCTTGCTAAACCAAGGATGAAATGAGCACCAGAGTAGTGTCTTCCCACTGATGCCAACAAAACACAGATACCATATTCCCTTGGGGGATTAATTTGTTACCTCAGCTCCGAAGAATTAGACTGCTTGATTGTTTTAGACGCTTCGCTGGCTAAACTTGGAGCTTAGCTCTCAGTTGTCTTACTCCTCATTTCTTTCCAAAAGTTAAAGAAAAGTCAATAACACCCTTAGAATTTAAAGAGTTGTCTGGACAAAAGTATTGAGGTAAGGACCTGCAGTCTGATTATTACTTAAAGAGCCAGGACATGAGGTTTCTGTCTTAATGAAGAGACTCGTCTCTTACTGTTGTTCCATGGTCTTTATGTGAGATGTCATCATCCAAGACATGAAGTCCTAAATTCTAAATGTTTGTACATTATTATGGTGCAGCTGAAAAGAATTGCGTTTGCTCAACCTCTGTTGTAGGGTAGGTGTGAGCAGGGAAGATGTTCCTCAAGGCTTGCTCAGCTTTTGTTTGCAGCATGATAAGTTAGTGCAAGATGTGTCAGTGAAGGACAGTGGTAAAAGCTCAGAAAGGGTTGCCACAAAAATAAAAGCCATTAAATTCACTCTAGATTTGAAAGTGGTTTGTTTAGGTGACCGTTTGCTTTTTGTTTAACTTTCAAACATCCTGTGCTGTTGTGAAATGTGACTTGCAGTGTGGAGCAGGACAGAAGAATGAGAAGCTGAGGAATTAAACTCTGGAGAATCTGATTTCTTTAAAGGTATCAGGTGATAGCTGACTTCCCAGCTGAACTATATCAATAATTTGGAACATGCTGATGAAAGTGTCAGTCACATCAGATCATCTCCTTTTGTAATAATAGTTTTGTCCCCCTATGCCTTTGTTTGATGCATTTGGTAACTGCTAAATTGGTAATTTTCATAGTTCTAGACACTACTGCTGATTTACCAAGTCCAAATTGGAATTTACCAGTTTCTGGCAGGTGAGCCAGAATTATTTCAAGGAGTGGTTCAAGTCACCAAGCAAGAACTTAAAATCACTGTGAAGGTTTACTGTCACCCCAAAAAACTTCTTCAAGAGCAGCACAAAAAGGTCTTTCTCTTCATTTTTGCAGATGCTCCTGGGTGTGGTTGTGCATTTGTATCAGTGTTATGGTTTGTGTCAGGAGCGTTCTTTTGATGCCAGTCTTCCTGTTGTTTCCAGTTACTGTCCACCTCCATATACCTCATGGTGAGCCAGCTGGATGTCTTTAGGATGAATCTGAACTGGAAGATGTGCTTGAGTCACTGCTGGAAAATCAGTCCGTGGGACCAGACTAGAGCAAGCTTGAAGTAAAACTATAAAATGTGAACAGCACCTTCCGTGCTTCAATATTTTGTCTGTGTATGAGTTTCTGTTAGGTTGTGCTAACCAGTAACACAGCCCTGCTCTACTTGCAGCAGAAGGTGGCTAATACCTTTTTTTCAATAGTCTAGCTTTATGAGTGGGAGATTTGGGTAGTGCAACCTAGTGCTCATCTGCTGAAGCCTGGACAAGAGAAGGCTCTGGAGTAGCCTTCTAGCTTGCCTCCAGTACCTCAACAGGCTACAGGAAAGATGCAGAGGGATTTTTTTATGAGGGACTATAGTGGTAGGATAAGGAGAATGGTTTCAAGCTAAAAGAAGGATAGATCTGAGGAAGATACTCCTCACAGTGAGTGTGATGAGGCACTGGAACAGGTTGCCCAGAGAGGTTGTGGATGCTCCATCCCTGAAAGAGTTCAACATCAGGTTGGATGGAGCTCTGGGTGACCTGGTCTACTGAAAGTTATCCCTGCCCATGGCATGGGGGTTGCAACTAGATGATCTCTGAGGTCCCTTTCAACGTAAACCATTCTATGGTTCTACATGCACACATGTAGAACTATACATGTCCTTACAAAAGGACAACTGGTGCTTCTTCATGGTTTTGCATCTCCCTGGCTGTTGCTCTTCTTCACATTTATGTTCCTCATTGCATTGGGGAGTAGTGAGAAATGTTGGCTTGAAACTTAGGAGCTGTCATTCAGAAATGCTGTGTCATGTTTCCTGATTCCATTTCCCACAAAGCATCCCAAGTATCACCTTGGAGAAGGTACCACCTGTGGGGGATCTTTCTGTGCCCTGTGCAGAGGGTTAGAAATACCCACTTCCAACTTGAATCTTCTGGTTAAAAAGTAGAATCATAGAATTCAACAGTTTTTTCTGCAGTTTTCACTCTAGAGCAGAAAACCTGTCCATTCTCTGCTGTTTGGTGATTTGATTGGCTCTTGTAGAGTTTCGTGTTGTCACCTGATTTGCTTCTTTGGGGAAAATGCTTTGAAACAGAAAAGTTATTCTGCTAGTTATAAAAGGTTGTCTTTTGTATGAAAGCATTTGTAGCTAGAAAATATATTATTGGCAATTACATACTGGATCCTTCTTACTCAGGAACAGATGATAGTTGTAAAATTTTGTCTTTACATTTGCATGCATTTTTACGGGATGATGATGGAAATCATAGGGTTGTACATGTGTAGCATGAATGATACAGAGATCTGCCTTGTTCTGGAGTGCTGTGATTTCTTCAAGTTTGGTAGATGTGGACCTTAGGTACATGATTTAGCAGATATTTTGGGACAGTTGGGTAAATGGTTGGACTTGATGATCTTGGAGGTCTTTCTAACCGAATGATTCTGTGAGTCTTTGAACAGATTTTCTTTCCTCAATGTTTCTACTGCTAGAGGTTTTCTACACCAAACTTTATTCTTCCGGACATAGCTGTGGTTATCTATGGCATTCTATTAAATTTTTTTGGTGTTTTTTTTTTCTTTGCCGTCTACATGGCATTTTTAAGAGTTATAGCGATGTATTTTAGATTACTCATAAAACTAAGATGAATCTACTCCTATTTTGCATAGAGACTACACAGCCATATATAATTAGTTGTGCTGGAAAAGTATGTTGAATATAGAAGTATTCCTGCTGCTGTCTTTACTATGAGCTTTTTTATAGAAAGATAAAGTAAATCTATCTTTCATTCCAATGTTAAAGTCATTATTGTTTAGGAATTGAATATTTAAATAAAACATAATTTGTCGTGAAGCTAAAAGGTATGTTAAAGCTGAGGTACATTCAAACGCAAAAAGGTCTCACAAAGGTTTCCTTTCTGCCTAATTTGTTTTAAGGAAGTGGAGGAAGTCAAGTACAACTGGAGAGGAAAATACATTATTTACCCTCCAATTTTCATTTTGGAACCAGCTTTTATTGAGTGTGACAGGCAAAACACAAATAGATCAGGCTGTGGATTTAGCAGCAATAAAACTTAAAAATTTCCTGAATATTTAGCTTCTTCTAAAACTTGGGTAGAGCTTTTCTGCAGCCCATGCAGAACATTTAATTGGCATTGCCTTGTGCAAACACTTGCTGAGGTTGGAAACCTGTATTGAGCTGATCGTATAAGTGAACTAGCTGCCCTTCTTCATTTGAGTGCAGTTTTGTGGTGGATTCCAGCCGTGTCTAGTCTATCCTATTGCTCTACTTAAGGGCTATTATGATAATACTAAATAGCCTGATAGTCCACAGTAGTGTTACCAAAAAACAAACAGCATTGTAGAAAATTCCGCGTGACCGTTTCTGGCATCAAGCTGCAGGGTTTTTTTTATTCATGTAAATCTCAGACCTAATCTCATTTCCAGTGAGTCCAAAACATTAGTTTGGCTTAGAGTTAAGTGGGATCCTGCCCATAAATCTGGCCAGTCTCCATAGAGATAACATCTGGAAATCTGTCATTTAAAAATATGTGGGAGAGTTTGGGACAGGGGTGTAAATAGTGGGTCAGAGCTTTTTAGTTCCAAAAGTAAAACATCCCAGCTCTTGGATGCCAGACATCCTTGCTCCAGGCATGTTTTTTGTTACGATCCATCTCTACTTTGTCAGTTCCTGTTCCGTCAACATGTTTTGGAGCTTGCTGTCCCTTGTGAGGATCAAAAGGAGGTTGACAGGCACAGAAGATGGGGAATCTATGAACATGTTCCATTACTTAATGGATGCATCCAGTAAAGTCTCCTAATAAAAAGATGCTTATCACTCCTATTTTGATTTAATTTGTTCTTGGCTGACACCTTTCAGATTACTATGCACAGTGGCTTTATACTGAGCATGTTTGTTGACTTGGGCTGTAATATTCATTAATGAAGCCCGTGGAAACTTTGCTTGATCCTTCAGTGAGAGCAGCTTTGGCTGAGGTATTTTTAAGACTGAGTAGTTATAGACTGAAGCAGATTCTAAGTTCTTTGGATTCTGTGTAAGCAGCAAAAGGTTGTTTATCTGACTTTTTAATATTTCCATTCATTTCTGAATTTGAGCCTTAGGTCATAGCCCAGAACTTGTGGTTTCTTAAGGGTATCTGAAGCTGAAGGTTCAAATGTCACATACACTGAGGAAAATTTCATTGTTTTATACAAAAATCACAGGAGCTGTGAGAAAACAGCACCACTGTATGATAGATTTGTTATCTGTAACAATCCTTTTTCTGTAGGAACTCTGAAGCAAGCAAGGCAGAGTCACACAGATGGAAGCTAAGCTAGTTTCTGTCACCTAAAGCTGTCTTGCTTTTGGATTCCCAAAATCTCTTCAGTCACTTACATGAAGCTATTCAACAGGTCAGTCTGAGAGGCTGTGGTTTTTTTATTAGTTGATTTTTTTTTGTAACTGAAATACAAATCCCACCTTTCTCTACCATAAATTCCTTCAAAATGAAGAGAAGCTTTAATACAAATTGTACCATAATAAATCCCATTTGTTTTTTTCTTTATCCCCCTTTTTTTATTAAAGAAGTTGTTTTCTGCGCTTGATGTTCTTTCTTCTTGAAGGAGCAGTGAAAAAGTCTGTTGTTTGAGTTTTACATGCAAACTGCCAATTGCTTTATTCAACAACTTGGCTAGATGGCTTTCAACTAATAAAATATTTTACTGTTTCCATAGATAGCTTTAAAAATGTGATCAATGCAGACACTATTTTAAGTCCCTATTGGAACTTTACAATCTTCTTTTTATAAAGCTTGTTCTGGGTTGTTTTTTCTAGTATAAAATTTAATATTTTATAAAACATAAATTACTTTGGAAACAAATTTATTGAACCAATTCCAAGTTGAGTCTAGTTCTTTTCTGGACATCTCTAAGGTTTCTTTCAAAGAAGGGTATGATATTACAGGAAGAATGTTTCTCTTGTTTGCCAGGGAGCTCTGCTGTGTTTACTATAATAAGATGAAAGGAAATTTGAAAGTTGGTGCAAGCTTAGTGGGAAAGTGATAAACACATGTTGTACTCACAGGAGCGCTCTGCCCAGTAGTATTAGGAAACGTATCACTATTTATTTAGCAGCCCAGACTTTATCCAACAAACGGATTTGTTGTCGATTTATAACTATGCCAGATGTTGAAAGACTTAACGTGAATGTGATCTGCAGAATCTGAGCAATTATCCTGGCATAGCCATTCCATATAGCTTGAGACTGGGACTCTCAAAAGAAGATGGCTGTACCTTATGGATCCTGTCGCTTTCCAAAGTTTGTGGTTTGATTCCTGGCACTTCTGGGTAGGTTAACTAGTAAAGCCACAGTCATAAACAGTGATTTTGAGAATCCAAGCAAGCTAGACAAGGGTGCTAGAAAAGCTGTTCTGGAAGAGGTAAACCTGGCAATGTCTCTGGACCCATATCTGGCATTGGCAGGCTCTGCTGTTGAGAAGCAATGGCAGTCCAGTCTTGCATTTACTAATTTATTTGTGCCTTGGCCAATGTTTCAGCTAGAAAGTGAATTCTGGAGAGGAAAAGGCCACAGGGATGACTTTCCATTCCTCAGTACATGCTGACAGGTCATTTTAATATAGATGAAAATACTGCTTGCGAATCAGTAAAATAGAAGAAAGGAATTTTCTGTGAAATCCATATAGGAATATTTTAATTTATTAAATATGAAGAGTGGAGCAGAATGTGTAATCACAATGTGATACATAAGTTCCTCTTCTAAATGTGTTTATCTCCTCCAAAGAGGCAGATATTTTGCAAAAGTGAGCATCTTCTGAGCTCCAGGAAAGGCCAGTAGACTCTTCCAATCATGTTTCAGCAGTAGTTACTAGGAACTGCAGGGTGGTTATATGAGGATCTGCTGCATAGGGTAATATAGTTTATTGATACATAGGTGGTTAGGGGAATTACTTAATTTCTAAGATGCTCTCAGCTTTTAAATTTCTTAGAAAAGAGCCTAGCAAGGATCACTCTTTGTATGACATTTATGGATATGTACACTCTCCATGAAGTCACCTCCATACTTCTGTTCCTGTAAAATGTGAATGCAAGCTGCTAATCTGCTTCAAGACAGTCAAGTTTGAGGAAGAATACTCTCCTATCTTCTGTATTCTTCTCCTACTCATAATAGTAGAACCACTGGAAATGACCTTTCTCAGGCATCTGAGTTTTCATTTCATTATGGTCCAGCTTCTCTGTTGAAACCATGGCCATGGTTCCAGCATGTTGTGGAGTCTCCAAGACTGCCAGAAAAACCAAGGGAGTTTCCCCTTTGGTTTTAGGTGGGTCATTCAAACAGGGGAGCCACAAATACGTGGGTAAGAAATCCATACCAAGGCGATCCCATCTCGAGGGAGACCACTGAATATCTAACTCCCCTGGCAGTTCAGGCTTCAGGCTGGGGTAGGGTGAGTTCTGCAGCTTTATCTGGGCAACTTCACCTGCAGGTTGAAGAAATCTATGTATCATCAATAAAAGAAAATGCTACCTATATAAGAACTCTTCTGCATTATCCACATAGGCTGTAACCAGGGTTGAGGCAGTTTACTCCATTATATACAAATTGCAACTCAAGGCTGCAGCAAGTTATAACTTTATCTCCCCACTTGGGTACCAGTTTCATTTACTCATATAAATTACGGGACAGCAGTCAAACATGATTGACATAAGCAGATACTTTTCCTGAATGAGTAAAATATAGGGAATTTGAAAAGCTAATTCTGTGCTTGAGGTGCTGTCCCACTACACTGAAATATAGGTGCAACTGTTGAGAATATTGAGGTGCATTTGTCATTGCATTTTATCATGAGTTTAGGTTTGTCTTTACAGGACAATGCAAAATTAGGTTGTTTTAATGGAGTATGCATGTTTAGATTTGTATTAGAGAGAGGTTCAGTTTCTCAGTTAAAGCAAACTATAATTTAAGATAATATTGTCAGGAGTTGCCCCAAAATAGCCCCTCCCCAATATTTATCTTTAATTCAAAAAACGTGATTAATGTTGTTGCCTTAATTTAGACATCAAATACCTTTTGAACATGAATATTGGTACCTGATATGAACTGCTAACATAGAGCAGTCAGACAGCAACACTAATGGAATATTTTGGAAGATCTTTGAGTAACATTGATATGAAAGAGTCCAAAGTCTAAAATTCCCAAATTTTCTGGGGAATGATGGGCTAATAAGGTTGGTGAGACACTGGAACTGGTTGCCCAGGTGGGTATGTCCCGTTGCTTCAGGTGTTCAAGGTTAGGTTAGCTATGAGCAACCTGATGTATTGAAAGATGTCATGCCCGTGGCAGGGTGGTTGGACTGAATAATCTTGAAAACAAGGGATTCATTCAGCACTTCCCAATGGGCAGGCAGGTGTTCAGCATCTTCAGGACAGCCAGGTTCCATGATTTCTAGTGTTTTTATATGCTGAGCATGTTTTTATATGGTCTGGGATATCCCCTTTGGGATCAGCAGTGTGCCTCCCATCATCTTGTGCATCCCCAGATACTCACTAGTGGGATGGTGTAAAGAACAGAAAAAATCTGACTCTGTGTAAGCACTGCTCAGCAATAACTAAAACACCCCTGTGTTATCAGCGCTGTTTCCAGCACAAATCCAAAACATGGCTCTGTACCAGCTACTGTGAAGAAAATTAACCCTATCTCAGCCACAATCATCTGTAAAATATATTTTACAATAATAAAAGAAAGAGATGACCATATCTCTTTTGAAGCAGCATATCAAAACCCAAGTAGGGAAAGGAAGATTTGCTTATGATGAGCCGAATTATTCCATATGTAGTTATTTATCCCTGGGACATTTCAGTTACACATTTTGCTGTTTTATCTTGCAGGTTATTCCAAATTAACATGTTTTAACTGTAACTGGAAAAACAGCTACATAACTACTTAAATCAGATGGGTTTTATCATAAAACCTAATACTGGAATTATTCTATCAGTATTTCTAACTCGCATATAATACATCAGAATTAATTTCAAATTTGAGTTAAACTAACCTAGGTACTTGGAGATACAGGGTTACCCTACACACTAAAGAGTTGACATTAACACTTCTGAACTTCATTCTTTAAGAGTCACCTTATTTATAGCAAGATAAATGTACTTTCAGCTCTAATTGCACAGAGAGGCAAAACCATTCTTTGCATAGCCTTAATAATCTAAAATATATCTTATCTGGAAAAATGTAGAGGATCTATTTGTTCAAGAAGTTAGGAAAATTACCTAATATACAACTGCTGCTTACACAGGGCTCTTAATTTCTTTGAATTAAATAGACTGTTTTAAATGTTGCAAGCTGCACTTTCACTGAATTTGTAGGGCAGATAACATGCAGTGCTGGAAATAGATATGAATGTACAATATATAAAATATATTCCACAAGAAAATCCAAACATAATTTAACTGATAAATGTAAAAAAAAAACCATGCCAACAATGGTAGAAGTGAAAAGTGAGTTAAGCTCACTTTAAATCATTCCCAAGAAATGCTTGCAAAGTGCTTCTTTATTACAAGGTTTACTCTTAGGTAGTTATTACCCTTAAGTAAATATAATTGCAAAGAATTTATACATACAACTTGCTCTTATGACGTTTCATCAAGGCATCAGAAAGGGATCTGTTCCTCCTCCATAGGTTTCCTAGGATAGCATATATGAGGGAACTCAGGTCTAGCTGCTAGTAGACTCTATGTTGTGTGACCTTAGGGTGTTAACTCCTGACAGATAAAAAAATGTATTACTTATTGACTTATCTTTGAGGGATGATTTACTTGGTCATTATTTAATCATCTTATTGCTATGTCTTTTTCAAAATCTTCTTGTGGCATGCAATAATCTCCATAATTGGACATTGTAGTTTGAAGTTTGTGAAAGGAATGCGCAGGGGAACAGGGAGAGGATGTGGGGAGTACTTAGTCATTTTTTCATTCACTGGTTTTGCTTGTAGGACTGTGTTATTTTGCCCTGATAACAAAAAAGCCCCATGAATCAAGTGACATTGCTACTCTGTCTGGGTCACCTTCTCGTATCAGCTTATCCTTTACTTAAAATGTGCCTGTTAGCTCAACCTTGCACATATATATATATGAGTTGCAATATAAGGTTGACATGCAAAAGAAACATTCTGCTTTTATTCCAGTTACTTCAGTGCAGTTGCTGAGTAACTTAAGAAGAAACTAAATGTATCTGGCCCCTCTAGCACTGCTTAGATATGTGGAGGGTAAAAGTAGCCTTTGCCTTCTTTCCTTCCACCTATTTTCACTATGTCTATTATGAAGGTCAAATGAGCTCTGTAAATAACAATGTCTGCAGTGCTAGTTTGGGAACATGGAGCCACAAACGTTCTGTTTCATGTTGGGCAACTCACCTTAAACCTGTATCTTGGAGTGCTTAGGCTTTGCTCCATGCTTAGCAGTGCAAAGACCAAGAATTTTGCAGGGTCCTTACTTGATACCTGAGCCTGGGTTATGCTAACCTGCCTAGGTGGCTTCCAAAGAAGTATTATGGAAATGCAAGTTATGAGTTTTCCAAAGCAGCTGCTTTTGAATGTGGAACAGAGAAACCTAGATAATTCAGTAGAGGCGGTACTATGAGGACCACTGAAGGGCATCAAAACTCAATAGCCAGCATCAGGGATTCCCAGGTGAGGCAGACACCCGCATTCTTTGTGCTGTCAGTAGGGAGAGTTTGGGATTAGCTTTACAGTGTGCAGAAGGGAGTGGGCTGAAGTGAGGAATTACTAAATTTCAGATAATACTGGAGAAATTCGTGTTTCTAAAAAAGTGGAGGCTCTCATGAAAAAAAAGAGGTGAGCGAAAGATGTAAAATGCTGCTTAATGCTCCTGCCTTTGGTTGTATGTGCTGAGATTTTTCACACTGTAAGGAAAAAGGTGCAGCTGAAGGCTGAGGATTATTCTGAGGGTTGAATGCATAGGTTAAATTACACTCTGGAACTAAAGGTGATAAAATCCTCAGAGCTATAAGAAGATGTAATTAGATACAAAGTACAGAGAGACATTTTCCCCTCTACTCTCAGACCCTTAAACAGGGAATGGCCCCTAGTGCCAGTAGCCAGAATGTCACAGTTCAGAAGTGGTGAGTTTTCAGAGGTCATTGGGGTTTCCCAGATACTTTTGAGGATCACTGAACATGATTTTACTTTCAGGATAAGAAAGTCCCATGTAGCAACCAATTTGACAGGTCCAGAGTCCAGCTGGGAGCTGAGCAGGCACAGCAGCACAGATACTGAATTCTTCATTGATACTGTATTAACATTGCATGGGGAGAGATTAGGATCAGCCCTGCTTTGCTTAAATGATTCGCTTGGTACAGCCAACTGGTACTAACTAGGTCCTTCCAGCCAGGGAACTTGTACCAAACAAGACACTTGTGTTATGCAGCCTCCAATTAATGTTCACATTGTGAGAAAGTCAGTGTTGGCTTCAGAAGACAACCCTAGTGATTTGTCACCATTGTTGAAGCTGAACCTAATGACTTCAGATGATCTTACCCAAAATGGTCTTCCATTAAGTTCTTACTAAATCTCCATACCTAAATTTGGGAAAAAAATTAGTATTAGGAGTTAATTAACTGTGATGTGTTGGTATTTAATTACTGTAGGCTCAGACTTCCAAGAAGGAACTAGGACAGTGAAACTGTTCATGGATGTCCCATGTAAACCTGCTGGGCAGCTCTGCTAATCATCAAAAGCAAAAAAAAAAAAAAGCAAAATCAGAAAAGTTTGTTTACCTGGACATCCTTAAAATGAGGGAAAGTGTACATCCTTACAGGTACTTTTAGGGGACTCATTTTTAACCATAACTGATAGAATCTGTTCAGGCACTGGTGCTCTTGTAAAGGCAAAGGCTCCTGTAGCCTGGACTGTGATTAAGTAGTCTAGATTTATTTGATGTGTTACTCTTGGCATAAACCCAACATTTGTGGAGTTTTCCCTTATCTTTTTTGTTCACTTTATAGCCCAATGAAATTATTTAATAGTAAAATGCAATTTAGAATAGTCACAATAACTAAGGAAGCCTCATGAAACTAAGTAGAACTGAACTATAATTTGCATTGGAATTACGAGAAAGTAAAATGTTGCTTATCGTTTTATATTACTTTCTGATCAACATTTTTGGTTGTTTTTTTTTTTCTAAATAAATGAGTATCCATTTGATCTTTGGTGTACACCAGTTTAAAAGAGTTTAAATGTATTATTGGTTAAAGAAACCTTACCAAAGCAACTGGCTTCCTTCAGGGATAACAGTACCAAGTGGAATTGTAGAATAGGTACCAAATAACATTCAATAAATAACGAGTTAAAAACAGTATTGGTGTTCTAAGTTGTTCTTGAGTGAATGGTGATGGTCTTAAAAGTGTATTCCAGCCTAAATGATTCTATGACTGTGACTCTCCTGGCTTTTGGGAGACCACACACTGTCAGATCACCCCATTTATTAAATGTAATTAAAAATACTAGACTGTACCTAGCAGAGAAAATGTTGAGGAGATGCCTTTACTCTGTAGGTTATTATTAGAGAATTAGCAGCAATAAGTAAATCATATTTCCAAAATTAACTTTAAGAGGATAAAGAAAGGAGATAGGAAACTGGACTTTTATACCAGTGAGTGTTCACTTTCCATTTGAGGGCAGTTTAATTTATTTATTTGCTTTGCTCTGTGGGAAAGGGAGGGTTGGACAGTGGCTACATCTTCACAGGGTATTGCTGTTCTCATAGGACAAATACCAGAGCTTTAAGATGACATCTGTTGACAAACTATTCCACACCTCTTAATTACAGGTATTGCAAACAGAGAGGAATTTGGGTGTTTGCTCTCATGAGGACAATATAGATGTTTTGGTCTGTGCCTCAGATCTTCAAGGATGTGGTTGTTTCTGGGCCTGTCCTGTGGACACGAGGCCTCCAGAGAAAAATTAATTCATCTCCCTCCAGCTGCTGGTTGTGGACTTTGCTTACTTATTCACCTGGTACAGCAGCACCATTGCTCAACTTCCAGTTGACTGTGTCTTTCACTGTGGCTCTGAAGGGACCAGGAGGAGAAAACATTATATAGCATCATATTGGCATCATACAGTCTACACACACTGGTTAATTAAGCAATTTTGAGTTTTCTGCCCTGAAATACTGATTGTAGGTTCACAGCTAGCAGGTTGCGGTGTGCTAAATATAAGACTGGCTTTGAGCAGCAGTTTACTGACCTCATAGCAGACGGTATTTCTTAAGCAGTACTGCAAAAAGAATGATGATTTCTGTCTGTAACTGCTAGGAAAGCTGGAGAACCTAAAAGAGTGGAGATTTAGATCAGATCTTAGGGCAGTGAAGCACTGGAACAGGTTGCCCAGGGAAATTATGGATCCTCCATCTCTGGAAGTGTTCAAGGCCAGGTTGGATGGGGCTCTGGGCAACCTGGTCTGGTGAAAGGTGTCCCTGCCAATGGCAAGGGGCTGGAACTAGGTGAGCTCTGAAAGTCCCTTCCATCCCAAACCATTCTAGGACTGTATAAAATAATCAGACCCTTGTTTTGTGACTGTAAATGAACTAATATAACCATATCATGATGTTTTCCAGCTTGCAGACCAGTGGGTTTAAGTACTCCACAGTACCTGAAGTTCTGTCAACAAGGTGACAGTGTGGGTGATCTGGTCTAGTAGCACATCCAGTAGTGAAGATAATCCATCAGCTGACCATAGCAGTAGATAATATCTGAGGTCCCTTCCAACTTAAACCATTCCAAGATTATATGTTATTCCTTTTGCATCAGTTTCTCCTTAATAATACTAGTGATGTGTTTTAGTGATTTAGGCAAATCAATTCCAGAGTACCATGGCTCTTGCTAATAGGAATATTCTCCAAAATCTCATTTGATAACATGATTACATTTGCTTCCATGAAAAGTAAAGACATATTCTTTTAGCCTTTGCAATAGCCTTTAGTGGATTTGAAATCTATCATTATTCAAGTCCAAAATTAAATCCTTGATTTGTCCTTAATGTTATCAGTGTGTCATCAACAAAGCTTGGTGGGAGTAATTCTGATGTTTGCGGGAGTTTTTATGGATTTGTATATAAATTGGATTAGCTTCTGCTTTTGGATTTTTATTTCAAATCTCCAGGAGTCTGTTATTCTACTTTAGGACATGTTGTGATAAATGGGTTCCTGGGACAACCGTTGTGAGAGACATCAATGCACACATAAACAGCATAACATCTGGTGGGGTTGGGTGTGTATGGAAACTGTTCTAACAAAAAGCTGTAAGTTAAGTACAGAGCCTGAGGCTTCCTTTAAGAAGAGTAAGTATCACTTTAGGCAGTTGATTTGAGGTAAGTTACACATTTAAGATGGCAGACAGCTCTCCTGTTTAGATGCCATCTGTTCCGAACTGCAAACTTACCCAATCTTGATGCAATTTCCATCACTTAATTTTGATTACAAGTGGCTCGTGAACATCACTGATGTTCACAATTTGCTGTATGTGTTATGCTTTTCTTCTGAGGTCTTGTAGCATCAACAAGTTGTTAGACCTGAATACAGAAAGCCATTTAAGTGTTTAACTTCTACAGTGCTAGTATAAAGCTGCTCTTTCTTATTCCAAGCCTATTTACTAAACAATGTGAGGTCATACCTACATGAGAGCTTATTTCTGTCTGATGACCATTAATTATATTATCTGAATGTATGCATGCAGCTGTAGTTGACTGGAAAACATCAGCCCACAGAGCAATCAAAGTCATACAGACTTTTGGAGGGAAAAGATGCCTTTGTTCAGTAACAAGAAGCAGCTTATTGCACAGCTTAGTGCATAAGTCTGTGCCTTCTGGATGGCAGGTCACTGTGACATTTGTACCCTTCACTGGTTGTTAAAGATACAAGCTGGTGCTCTTTGGATTGAAGGCTTTACCTTAGATCATTATGGTCAGATTCTGCCTTGTGAGGAATGAATATTTCTTAAAATATATCTCCTGTTTTTTGTTGTTCAGGTATTAACATTAACAGTCCATTTCTCATGATGCAATACGTAGGCTTTTGCATTAAGAGGACAAAAAAATCATGTGAATTCAATAGCTAAACAAGTGCCAAACTTCTGTTAGGGTTCTATTGCTCTGTTCTGAAAGGAACAGCCAATGTGCATTCAAATTGTAACTTCCGATTATCTTTTTTCAGGTTATTAAACAGCAGATTGGTTCTGTCTCATCATATGAGGCATCAGTGCTTCATACATTATGTAGATTATTCCTGTGCAGTTTAACCAGTGGTTGCATTAATCGCTTACAAGCACAAATCCTTGGCAGAGGAAACCATTGCACTTATAAAGGCAAGACCATCAGAAGTCAGGTGGTACGATGCAGCAGTTCATTTTCATCCTTCTTGTTCCATGTTTACTATTTAGATTTGCACTGCATAGTTGCAGAGGTAAAATGAAAGATCCTCCTGTTAATACCCCATATCCACTGAGGACTCTAGAGGAATGGTGCCTATCTCATTTGGAGGTCTAGTTGTAAGTAAGAGCAGTAATTTTTTAAACACTTGCAAAAATGTAGTCTTCGCATCTTAGGAGCAGAATGAGGTTCTGTTGGAGAGGTGATTGTCTCAGCTGATGTGTCTGGTGCCTGTATGAATATTTTGCCTGACTTCCAGTGGCCAACTGTGGAGTATAGAAACATAGAATCATACAATGGTATGGGTGGGAAGGGACCTTCAGGCCACGTCTAGTTCCAGGCCCCCTGCCATGGGCATGGAAACCTCTCACCAGACTGGGTTGTCCAGAGCCCCATCCAACCTGGCCTTGAACACTTTGATGGATCAAGCAGCAACAATCTCCCTGGGCAACCTGTTCTGGTGCCTCACCACTCTCAGAGTGAGGAATTTCTTCCTAAGATCTGATTTAAAGCTCTCCTTTTTTAGCTTGAATGCATCCTCCCTTGTCCTATCACTAGAGTCCTTCATAAAAAAGTCCCTCTCCAATTTTCTATAGACCCTTAAGTTCCTGGAAAGCTGTTAGAAGGTCCCCCATGAGCCTTCTTTTCTCCCGTAGTGTCTGTCTGTGATGTGTCAGCCTATGTGAACATCTTGGATGCCCTTGGGCACCTGGAATGGTACCAGTCATCACATTCTCTTACTATTATTATTATTATTATTCTGTTTCCTCTCACTGCTCTAGAACACACTGTAGTGCTCACATCAAGCCACTTAGATATAAGGAATCAGAAGCATGCAGACCTGTCAGTCATCGCTATCTTTATCAGCCGCGCCCTTCCAGTTACATTAGCCTCCTCCACCCTGAAACAGGTACGTTTGGTGACAAGAGTTCCCAGGCCCCAGTTTGGAAGGAGTATCAGGGTGTGGCTTCACAGCTGGTTGAAAGCATCCTGCCCGTAGGCTGGCACTGGCTGGGCAGAGCAGCCCCACAGTGGTAAGGGGGACTACTGAATCTTCAGACAGCTGGAAAACCATCAGCCAAAACAAACAAAAAAATCTTTTGGCTGGATCAGCAAGATCATCCCAATGACTGTAGGGCTGTTAATGCTGGATTAATGTGACCAAGGACTGTGTGTGGGATGGTGTCTGCACATGATTGTGTGATGGGTAGGGGGAAGGCGGTGTTGGTGGGTATCAGGAGCATGGAGTGTTCGCAGGTTACGTGAATCAAACTGCACCCTGGATGAGGTGACAGCATGAGATGGCTTAAGCTTTATTAGAAAAAAACTTTTATATTTATATATATATAC
>VZRI01012411.1:0-35150 GCA_013397515.1 Upupa epops
CACCTGTTTCCTCTCTGAGGGGGGCCACACCTTCCCCAGACTTCTTGTTACCATGAATGTACCTGTAGAAATCCTTGGTGTTCCCTTTGACCTCCCTAGCTGGGTTCAACTCACTGCCCCTTGGCTTTCCTGACCAGATCTCTAGCTGTTTGGCCAGGTTCTTACATCCCCCCCGTTCCAGCTGTCCTCCCTTTCACTCCTTTTAGAGTTTCTTTTTGTGTGACAGCGTGTCCAGGAGCTCTTTGCTCAGCCAGGCAGGCCTCCTAGCATTCTTCCCTGCTTTCCTCTTTGTTGGTATACACTGCTCCTGGACACAGAAGAGGTGATCCTTGTATACTAACCAGCTGTCCTGGGCCCCTCTTTCCTCAAGGGCTTCATCCCATGATACTTTGGCCAGCAGATCCCTGAAGCCATCAAAGTCTGCACCCCTGAAGTCCAGGGTGGTAAGCTTAGAACATTTCCTGCTGATTACCCTGAGGATCTTAAATGCAACTGCTCCACGGTCACTGCTGCCCAGGCTGTCCCTGAGCTTCACACTGGTCACCAGCCCTTCCCCGTTGGTGAGAACAAGGTCTAGCAGAGCACCTTTTCTTGTTGGTTCCTCCACCATTTGGAAGAGGAAGTCGTCATCTCTGCAATCCAAGAACAACCTGGATTGCTGGTGCCTTGCTGTGTTGCCCTCCAGCAGATGTCAGAGTGGTTGAAATCCCCCATGAGGACTCTTACTGAAAAGTAACTTGAGCCTAGACTTGAACCATCTTGGACGACGTGTTTCTGACAAGTACAAATGTCCTCTATCTCTTTCACGCCTAGCTGGCAGAAAAGAGTAGAAAAGCCAAAACAAAGCAGCAGAGCTGCTGTGGGACAGTGTGTGCTGGGAGGACAGACTTTTCTACTGTCTCAGAGGAGGACTAGGCTCAACTCAGTTATGCCAGCTTGGGCAGTCAGTGTCCAAATCACAGTGGAACTGATGTGCTAGTGAGATTCCAAGGTAGCTGTGGAGGAGAGAGCTGTAAGGACACTTCCCAAAGCAGTGAATTGGTTGTGAAACAGTCAGGCATGCCTGCCTCAAGTGCAGCTGTCTGAGAGGAGGCTCGCTCTCTCTTCTCAGAGATGTCTACAGACTAAAATATGTCTATGGATTTTCTATATAGAGCTTATTCGTGCTTCAGTGTATGCATTTAATGAAACGTTTATAAGGGTGGTTACAACATGGAAACATGTTGTCTGTTTCTGGCTGTACAAGTTTTGGAGGAAGAATATGGAAAAGTACTCTGAATTGCAGGAATTCCAGGGACTACTAGTGTTAAGCTCAAATTCAGATGGACACTCAGGCATTAGATTTTCCTTACATGTGGTTTTAAATTGTTTTTCAGTTTTTCCTATAATTTTTGTCTTCTTTTCTGTGTTAAAGGGGTGCAAAACAGCAAGAGCCAAGCAGAAGCAAGTAGTCACAACTGCAGTGGAAGCAAACAGGGGAACATTAGCTTTTATTTTCTTAGTGTCTTCCTCACCGTGACCTTCAGTTAACAGGAGGTTAAAACCCTTGTGATAGGAATGTGAGTCTGAAGTTGGTCGTGTTCCTTTTACTGAAAGCTTAGTTACAAGAGACCCCCACCCGTCCTACCTCACTGCAGAGAGGCCTGGCACTGCTGTGAGGTCTTTCTCATGGGTGGAACTGAAGGTGAGTGCTTCCTCCAGGAGGGTGAGCATTACAGAATCGCCACACAACTCCTATGCTTTCTTCCCTGAGGAATAAGTTTTACTTTTGTTTTCATGAGGCCAAATTTGCTGCTGAGTTGCAGTGGAGTGTGGTGTGCCCCCGGTGTGCGTTGTGTTCGTATGATCAGTTCTGTAGGATCCAGCAGTCATGGCATGTCAGCAGCTCCACCTCAGAGCTGATCTGGGCATCCACACAGAATTCCATTAACATCAAATTTGGGCTTTGGTTCAATAGTGACTCACTGAGGGCAGAACATTGCTTCATTAAGTACCAGCTATGCACACCATACTGCCTGGGGTTTCAAACTAACTCCTAGGAACACAGCCACCCTTTGAAATATGTACCCAAGTAGTTCATAATACAGCAGTGTAAGGAGGACAAATACTGGGACCGGTAACCATGGTGGTGAGACTATACATAATTGCAGAGTGTCCCAGGAGATCCTGATTTATTTCTGGAACCAATGGGGCTTTAGTAATTAGGGTTCTGTTCTGAGATCCTCCTGCTACCAGAGACATGCTTGACAGTACCAGTGGTACTTGGTGGTTCTATTGAATGCAGGGTGAGCTGATCCAGAAGAATCTGAGTTTCTGCTCGTTGTTTGTTTTTGTTGGGACTACCAAGAGCGCTGAAGATGGATATTTATTTATTTATAAACACACGGTCTACATATCAGTGCTTGATGAAAGGCTGGGCTCATTATTCTTGAGCTGGATGTGTGACTGTAGTTATCTGTGTCCCACCGGATGGCTGCAGGCCAAGGTGCTGTATGTACGTACTCAGAGGGACAGTTGTGCAGCTGAGGCCGTTGCTCTCTTTCAGCTTGTCTTTGCCTCTCTGCTGAATGTTAATGTCCTCTTAGAGTGCTAGCTAAACTCCTCCTTCTAGATAGCTCCTTAAAATTCATCTAGATGAGCATAAACAAATTGAAGCAATAGGTCCCTTTACTTCAGTTTATGTCAGCTGGGGAAGACGCTGGCACAAGCCCCTCGACTAGCAGCGAAGGTGGCAACTTCTGTCTAAGCCCCTGGGGATTAAGTAGGAAGTAGGAGACTTCTCATGTACCATGGTGGCACTACAGGACATGTGACAGAGGCATTTCCCTTCTTTATTTAAGCCCTGTCTTGCCTAAGTAGTCTCCACTGGCAGCAGCATTAATTGAAATAGAATACACTGGTCATAAAGGTTTCTTCCTGAATCACCACTGTGATTCAGTATAATGAGTTTCTGTAGTATGCAAAGGAGGAGAGAGGGGGAAGCAAGTCAAAACAGATGCATTGCTGCTTCTAAGCAGAGTGAAGCTCCGTCATACTCTGCTGTGGTGCATCCAGCATGAATAATGTCACAAGGGTCATGCCTGTTGCTATGAATGGCTCTTCCTGAAAGAGAGACACTTTGTGCTTGGTATGTTGACAAATGCACAAGAGTAGCTGCGTCCTGTCGGGCGGGTGGCTGATGAGTAGCACACTGGACTATCCGTTTGGCAAGGCTTTCAGTGCTGTCTCCCAGGTGATTTCGTCTCACTAAACACTGTCTCTTCTCCATGAGCTTTCCCATTGGTGCTCCTTCACTGTCTCAGCTGGGTGACACCTTTGAACATTGTCAAGGGTAATTTCTCAATGCAAGACCTAGCTGCATGTTTCATTACCTGTGAACTTGGAAGTTCATTAATGACTTGCTTGCATCGCAAACAGAGAAGCTGGACAGAGTGGCTAGAGGGATGTATGAAAGTGGGAAAGTAACAGCACTGCAAGAAGAAACAGCAGGGAAGTTGAACTCTGTAGCCTCATGGAAGGCCCAAGGCAGCAGGCATGTTAGTAACTGTAGGATCATTAAGGTTGCAAGAGATTTTCAAGATCATGCAGTCCAACCCCATCTTGCCCACTAAACCCTGTTCCCTAGGGATGCATCTAGACATTTTTTGAACTCCTCCAGGGACAGTGACTCCACCCCCTCCCTGGGCAGGTGGTTCCAACCCCTGACCACTCTGTCAGGGAAGAAATTTCTTCTGATGTCCAACCTAACTCTCCCCTGGTTCAACTTGAGGCCATTTCCTCCCATCCTGTCACTAATGACTTGGGAGAAAGTTTGACTTGCTAATTCCTGGGAAAATTGTCTAGTTCTCTGCAGGGTCTGTCTGATCGCATTTAACATGCAGCTTGGATGGCAGAAACTTTGAAGGTGCTAACAGAGTGAGATGAGACTGACATGAGAAGTTCATGACTTGAGAGAGTGATGATCCTTCAGATAGGTTGAAACAACAGAGACAATGCCTGTAACTTCCTTGCTTCCATTTCTCTCAAAATATGAAACAAAATTACTGGATCTGTGGAGGATGTACAGGAGTTGCTGTCAGATTTCAGCTGTGCCAGGGGAGCTTCAGGTTGAATGTTAGGAGGAATTTCTTTCCTGAAAGGGTTGTCAGGCACTGGAACAGGCTGCCAAGGTAGATGGTTGAGTCACCATCCCTGGAGGTGTTTCAGAGAAGGGTAGGTGTTGCCTTGGGGAACAGGGTTTAGTGGTGATGACAGGGCTCAGAAAAAGTTGGACTCCATGATCTTGAAGATGCTTGCAGCCAAAACTATTCTGTGATCCTATGCTATAGGTCCATAAATGATTTAAGCCAGAATCGCAGTACTATCCTTCTGTTGCCCCTGACTATACATCCCAGGAGCAGTGCTACCTTTTCCCACACCAGCCACGGAGTAGTTAAGAGCAAAGAACTAATTGCCCTTGATGTAAATATTTAAAAATTTGTTTTCTTTGGCATTTAGTGACAATGGGAGAGCTGGTGCTGGGGTAGTGGGGGGAGAAGCGTGAGGGTGGGAATGATGGCAAGAGGTACAGGTCATTTATTTTAAGGTTTGTGCTAGCTTAAACTGATTGTGGGACTGTGGCATAGAGCGGCCATGTAGGACACAGGGAAGGAGGCATAGTTTGTCTGGGTGATGAAAATAGTGCAGGTGTTGAAGCTGATGTGGCAGGTCCTGTGCTTGGAGACGGTTCATGTCCCCCGTGTGCCTTTAGCTCCTCTGTCGGCACAAGTGCTGATATCTCACGAGGCTCCTGTGGAGCTTAACTGGGTAAAGTCCTCGAGAGAGCTGGTTGCTAGAGCCACGCAGTGTCTGTGGATTGTAACCAGGTGCCTGTGCTGATCAAGAGAGTTTGTGGCATTTACACTTGGCTGGGAGCAAGCAGGTTTCTGTAGCCTGGTGCAGACCTTCCTTCAGAATTGGGGGTCCCACCATTTTAGTGCTGTGTTCCTGCTGCTTGTTCTGCCCTGCAGTCTTCAGTGCTGCAAAATAAGGCTAAGGCAGTGTGTGCTTAGAGGGAAGAATGCTTGCAGGGGATGCAAGGCCCATCTTGTCCTCAGTGATGTCTGCTGGTTGCTAGTTTGTCCCTTCGTAAGTGGTGGAGTGTCACCTTTCACTGAGACTCTGCCCTTAAGTAACTGATATAAGTTACCACCGGCACCTGAATGGTACAGAGCACCTGATGTAGCAGCTGCTCAGCTGCGAGAACAAGAGCAGGATGTTGTCTGAAGGGTCTTTATCAGTGAAATTTGCTACTGTTTGCTTCCTTACAGAATATACCCCTTGGTCCTGTCCAGTCTCCAGATGTTGCAGAAGGGGTGCTGGCCACTGTAGTGAGGGATAATACAAAATGTTCCTACAAATACATCTACAGCAAAAAGATAATCTGGGACAATCTGCTCCCTGAAGAAGGAGCTGGAGTCCAGCAGAGTGTTGGCAGAGTGCTTTATTGTGTGTGTGCAGCCACTATTTAAGCAAGTTCCTTATCTACAGAGTACACATCATCTTATAACTGGCTGGTACAGCGAAAACAATTAGCAATAGGCTGACAAGACAGATGGCACCTGATCATTGGTCTCATGGTCAGCTCATAGTGTAATTTTTAAGGGAGACTGAGGCAGATCATGATATTTACGGGTAGAGCAGCTGCATCATCTCTGCCCTACACCACCCTTTTCTGAAGATTGAGGGGAACCAAGTATGAGGACAAGGCTGAGCTGCTAAATGTTTTTTTTGCCTCAGTCTTTAATGACCAGTCCAGTTATCCTCAGGACATTCAGCTTCCTGAGCTGGAGCACAGGGATGCAGAGCAGGAGGCACCATCCATAATCCAAGAGGAAAGAGTTACTGACTTGCTCTGCCTTCTGAACACTCACAAGTCTGTGGTGCCAGAAGGGATCCATCCAAGAGTGCTGAGGGAGATGACAGAGAAGCTCGCCAAGGTGCTCTCCATCATTCATTGACATTTCTGGCTAACAGAGGAGTTAGCAGATGACTGGAGGCTGCTAATGTGACACCATCCACAAGAGAGGGTGACAGGTTGATCCAGGCAAGTACAGACCTGTTAGCCTGGTTAAGGTTGTAGAGCTGTTCATCCTGAGCTCACACAGCAATGGCAGGACAACCAGAAGATCCGGGCCAGCCAGCAGAGGTTTATTAAAGGCAGATCCTGCTTGATCAACCTGATCTCCTTCTATGACCAGGTGACTGCCTAGTGGATGAGGGGAAGCCTGTGGATGTTGTTTACCTGGACTCCAGCAAAGCATCTGACTCAGCATCCCACAGCCTTCTAGAGAAGCTGGTGGCTCATGGCTTAGATAGGTGGACTTTTGGCTGAGTGAAAAACTGGCTGCATGGCCAAACCCAGGAAGTTGTGTTGAATGGAGTGAAATGGAATTGACAGCCAGTCACAAGCTGTTCCTCACAGCTAAGTATTGGGGTCGATCTTGTTTATCATCTTTATCAGTGATCTGGAGGAGCGAATCGAGTGCACCCTTGGCAAGTTTGCAGATGACCACAAATTGGGTGGGTGTGTTGATCTGCTTGAGGGTAGGAGAGCCCTGCAGGGGGAACAAGACAGGCTGAAATCATTTGTATGAGGTTGAACATACTGGGTCCTACACTTTGGCCACAACCACACCCTGCAGTGCTGCAGGCTGCGGGAAGAGTGGCTGGAGAACTGCTGGGTGCTGGAGAACTGCCGGGTGCAGAAGGACCTGGGGCTGCTGATTGACAGTGGCTGAACAGGAGCCAACAGTGAGTCCAGGTGGCCAAGAAGGCCAGTAGCATCNCAGTTTAGTCTGGAGAAAAGGAGTTTGAGGGGAGACCTTATTGCTCTTTCCAGCTACGTGAAAGGAGGTTGCAGAGAGGTGGGGGTTGGTCTCTTCTCCCACGTCACTAGTGATAGAACAAGAGGAGATGGGCTCAAGTTGTGCCAGGGGAGGTTTAGATTGGACATCAGGAAGAATTTCTTCCTTGGCAGCGTGGCCAGGGGTTGGACCAGGCTGCCCAGGGAGGGAGTGGAGTTGTCGTTCCTGGCAGTGTTCAAGAAACGTGTACCTGTGTCCCTAGGGAAGAGGGTTTAGTGGGCAGTGTGGCATTGGATTGACAGTTGGACTTCACAGTCTTGGAGGTCTTTTCCAACCTCAATGATCGTGTGATTCCAACAAGCCACGGTGGCAGCAGAGAGATGTTTTGGATGTGGGGAATGATGATTTATTTTGGATGGGGACTTGTAAGATCAATGAAAGTCCACAGCGTTCTGTAGAAGGGGCCTGCCTTCTTGTTGTCTCCTTGTAGCTCTGCTAAGTAGACGTCTTGCTAATTGCTCTTAGAATTGCTCTGAAACATAATGCTGACTGTTGTAGAATTGTTGAATCACTGAGGTTGAAAAAGACTTTTAGAATCATCAAGTCCAAGTGCAAACCTATCACTGCCAAGTGCAGCACTAAACTATGTTCCTAAGGACCACATCTCTGGGTCTTTTAAATACTTCCAGGGACGATGACTCCATCAGCTCCCTTGGCAGCCTGTTCTAGTGTTGATAACCCTTTGGGTGAAGGAACTTTTCCCAATAGCCACCCAAAACCTCCCCTGGCACAACTTGAGGCCGTTTTCTCTTGTCCTGTTGCTTACTTGCACAAAAGAGACTGACACCATAATCTAGTGGAAGATTCCATTTCCTTTTCCTGTTATCCAGTGGCCATACAGCAAACACAATTTTATCTTCCCTTGAGCACAACAACGCTGTGAGCGTGAAATTGGGTTACTTTGCAAAACTGTCCTCGCAAAGGAGTCAGTTGAGCGAGCTCTGGCTTTGTGTCTGCTTCTCTTTTGTTCTAGAGATGTTCCTGTTCTAGCCCTGCCTGTGTGAGAGGAAGGGATGTCAGATACCAGATGATCTGGTGTACTTTTATTTCTGGCTGTTCTTTGTCTCTACATTTGAGCGCTTCTTCTTCAATGTTCTCAAGTTCAGGTTCTGCTTTAGAACAGCTTGCTAACAGTCTTTAAAAATAGTCCCTGAGGTGGCCTTACCTCACAGGAAATGAACATGGCAGTATGTTCCCCTACAGGTTGTTAGCCTCCTCTCCAGTTAAACAGGCCCAGGCCCCCAGTTTGGTGGGAATGGTGGGCGGTGGTCCAGCACTTTCAGTCACAGAATCATGGTATCGTCAAGGTTGGAGAAGACCTTCAAAATCACCAGTCCAACCATCCACCCCACAATCCGGAACCAGTAAACCATCTCCCAAAACACTATCTGCCTGTTTGCTGATCCCCTCCAGGGACAGTGCCTCCACCCCCTCCTGAGCAGCCCGTTCCAAGGCCTCCCCACTCTCTCTGGGAAGAAGTTTTTCCTAAGATCCAATCTGAACCTCTCCTGGCACAGCCTGACCCCATTTCCTCTGGTCCTATTGCCAGTCCCTAGGGAGAAGAGGCCAGCACCTGCCTCACTCCAACCTCCCTTTGGGCAGTTGTAGAGAGCAGTAGGGTCTCCCTTCAGCATCCTCTTTCGCACATAACAAAGCCTGTAGCGCCTCTGGGTCAGCTTCCTCTCTGGTTCTCGTCTGATTAATGCTAAACGAAGAAGGTAGGGACAGAGGGGTCTTTTGCAGAAAAGAAAAGGAAAGCATGAGAATAAATTGCCCAGACTTTGCTGTGACCAAAGCCAGAACAGGGGCAAGAGGAAGGGAAAGAACTATTTTTTCTGGGAAATCAAAAGCCATTAATCAAAAGGCAGCACTGTGTCTCCACCTGACAGTAACACACGAGTTTATTTTTGTCCTGGGAAGCTGTTTTTGGATCTCTGACATGGAACCCATGTTATGGCAAGTTTGAGAAGTTTGCTGAGTATCGGGCTGCTGAGGACTTTTTGTCTAACATTTTCATCTCCTTCCTTCTACTCCTCCCCAAGGAAGACATCTTTGCAAGCCCCTGCCCCCTCCCAAAATGCCAGAGTAACCCACCAGCTCTGCCAGAAGCCACTTAGCACATTAGCGGGTTTAAGTGTCATCTTTGTAATCACTCCTCAGGCCACAGAGCCACATAGATTTCATTCCAGTGTCCTTTCCAGCTGGTGGCTTTTGGACAACACCCGGTGGGCAGTTACAAGCTCTCAAAGCCTGTGGTACAGATGAAATCTGAGTTGCTGCGCTGCACAGAGAGGATAGTCGTGGATGTGTGGATGTGGCAGAGGGAGGAGGATTATGAGATCAGCTGGATGTCTGTAGTGAGAGAAGTGTGAAATGGCCAGGACAAGTTTTCCATTACGTAGTGTCCAAACAAAATTGGATGTTTTTCTTGAGGTTATCTGTTCGGGAGTAAGAAAACCCGTCAGCTCTGCCATAGCCAGCATTCCTCAGTAAATAAGACGTCTTTATGCCCTGTTGTTGTTTTGGCTGTGTTGGATGATGCTTTTCTCTTATAACTTACTTGCCTGTGTGCCAGATTATGCTCACAGCTCCAGGAGCATGATACCAGGAATCAGTCTTCCCAGATCAGTGGGGTTACGCTGAGTTCTCTTTAACCTGCTCCAACAGAGAGCACTTCTTGGTCACTGTATTCACACCTGTTAGCAAGAGCAGAGGAGCCTCCATATCTTTGCATGGAGCCAGACATCTGCTTATTTCTCTTGCAGATGTTCCAATCTTTTAGTCTGCTGGGTGTGAGGAGGCATGATGGAGCACAGGAATGTGTCATATCCTTTCCAGCCCCATCCCTGCTGATTTGGGGCAGCCAAAAATGAGAGGGGACTAGGGACCCATTAGTGAAGTGAGTGGGGGAAGGCTAAATAATCTCTAATTTTCTTGAGCATGGGATCTGGCTTTTTGGCTGTGGCTACAGGCCACATGGGGGGATCTGGGTGAGGGGGGATCTAGGCAGAGAGAACACATGCTTCTACTTTCTTTTCCCCACATTACAGTACTGTGGGCTTTTGGTGCGCAACAGCTGCTTTCGGCCTGCCAGAGCCCTGCTCTCACCTTCCCCTTGCAGGACCTTGCAGAAGGCTGGCTTGGGAGCTGCTATGTGATTGCAAAGCCAGGGCTGACAGTCACACAGCTGATGGGCAGTGCCTCACTTGTTCAGAGCCAGTGACCCAGTCCCAAGTTATTTCCAGCCTGAGTGCTCCTCCCTTCAACAGGGCAAATTGAACTTTTGCCTGCATGCTGAACGGTCTCTTCCAGGTTCCTTTGCCCTTAGAGCCCTGCAGAAACCTGGATTCCCTTTCTCATGAAGGGGAGAGGTTGCTGATCATTTTCTGCACTCAGCAGTGGTATGCAGTTCTGTGAAGTTTGGCACTTGCCTCTAGCAGTGGTTTGTGGTCATTCAAGGACTGAGCAACTGCTTAGATTTCTCCCAGAAAGGCTAAATGCTGCAGGCAAGTTGATCAGAGGTGTCCTGCTTTGTGAAGTCGTGTGGGTATGAAGCTTAGAGATGTGGTTTAGCAGTCCACTTGGTACAGTTAGGTCAATGGTTGGACTTGATGGTCTTACAGGTGTTTTCCAGCCTAAATGATTCTGTCATTCTGTGCGTAAACTAAGGGCTCTGGATTGGAACACTAGATGAGGTCTGAATGCATTAGGAAACAGCGTGGTGAATGCTGACCCACAGCATGGCCTGTCACTATAGGGCAAGAAATGCATTTAATAACTCCTCACATTGGCAGTTCCTACCTACTAAGGACAACCGGTTTGTAGGTCAGAGGAAGCAGGTCTGACCACACTGTGGGCAGAGAATCATTCCTAGGACTGAGCAGAGCTGTGCACAAGTGACAGAGCAAGATCCCACAAGAGCTGATCTTAGCTTTGTTAGTAGGTTTTCTTTAATTTCTGTTCATCACATGGAGGCACGGTGTGCTGGAGTTGCTGGTCATTCTGTCTGGAGGATACGGCACAATCAGTCTGCAGTGAGGAGCAGAGTCTGCCTAGAACAAGCTTATGAAGCAGTGCTTGCGTTAGTCTGCTTTGGACCACGATCCTACACAGTCCACTCCGCAGATGAAGCAATGCAGCTGCTTACACCAAGTTGCCACAATTACTACTCAAAAAAAAAAGCAAGGAGGGGGCACATTCAGATTTTGCAGAATTGTTAGGCTACACCACTCTTCTGCGTTACTTTGGAACAAAAGCAGTGTGTAATGCAACTTAAATACAAACAGGAGAAGGAAAAAACCACAACTGCAAGTCTTTCTGCCCGTATTTCATAACACTCGGAGCACAAGCGGTGTGTTCTAAGCAGGTGTAGAGCTGTGCCTCCCCGCTTCCTGTATTTCAGTAGCTGCTATCTGATTGGAATGAGCATGCAGGTATTGAGTGCCGGTGTGCCCTGCCTCTTGGTAGCGCTGGGTTATGCATTCACTGAATCACCAGCTTCTTGCTTCTCTTTGTCCAGAGCACTCTTGTCTCCCACTGCTTTGCATGTGGTGCAGCCCTGTGCTGGGCTGAGCAGGATCCTGCTTGCGCCAGATCCACCACCCTGCTGAAGGAGAATGTTACAGTGTTGGAACCAACTGTGGCATAAAGAAGCCAAGAAATGCATGAAAAAGGGAGTTGTGTTAAAAACATCACACCCAGTCAAAGAAAAACCCAAATAGATGTGAAGAGAACATGAAATTTCCTCTTTAATGTTCTGTGCTGGGAAGGTTTCAATCTCCTTTTAGAGCTCCACCTCCACCCCCTTGCTTCTTACGGGATTGTATCCAATATTCCAGTGTTCATGTAATGCCTTGACTTTGCTATCATTCTTCTCGGGATAATTATAGGTTAGTATAATGTAGCTATTGTTCTGTTCCACAAAGCAGCACTGTCATATGGATGGTAGAGGTGGGGGGGATCTCTGTGTGTTCTCCTGCAACCACACTGTGTCTTTAATTAGTGTTCTTCCTTGTCTTTTTTATTTCAATTTCATTTCCTTCCCATGGTGAATGCTGAGCACTTCTCCTCAGACTGTTGGTCCCTTTTCCCAGTTACACTGGTGCCCTGGTTTTTGGTTTTGACCGAGTTCACTCTCATCACAGTGGGTTTGCCCTTCCAATTAAAATAACGTGAAACCCAACGAGCTACTGGTATTGATAAAGAAAGCAGATAAATTATTCTTTCCCAAACTTCATTATTTATTGAGTTTCTTGTATTATCTCACATGATTTTCCCTAAATTCAGAAAGAAGAAGAACCCTGCCCTGTGCCAGGGGTGCCACAAGGCTTTGCATGAACATGTAACAACACAGTCCCAGGCTCTGAGTGCTCGCTCACACCTTTGTCTGCAACAGCATTTGTCTTTGCCCTGCAGGTGCAGGTGTGGGAGCTGCTGCTGAGTGCTGAGAAGTGTTTCTGGTGCTGGGGCTTTGCTCGTGATTGCTAGACAAGATGCTAAGGGTTATCACCGGGTGCTTGAGAAATCCTAAGGAATGACGGAAGCACCTTGTTATGGCGCTGTTGTTCACATGAGATAGATGTTGGATAATAACTGGTGGAGAATCTGTGTAATCAGTTGCTTTCTTTCCACTGTTGCCACCTCCAAGGTAGTGTTCAGGGCTGGTGCTGTGCTCTAGCCAGGAAGGCTCTGTAAGCAAATAGGTTGATTTTGATTAGTTGCTGTTTGTTTTGCTGTAAACTACTTTTTGCCTTTGAGTCAAACAAGTGGTCTGGGGAGGTGGTTTCTGACTAGCCCATCAAAGAAAAACAGTACTGCGGTGCTTTCCTATCCTTCAGGACTTCACTCAACTTCCTCCTCTTTGAGTATGGGTTTGTCAGGGTGATGAAATGGGAAACCTCCAAACTATTGCATTGTAAAAATCTGCTCTTATAGAGGAGAGAATTACAGATTTGGAAGAATCTGGAGTAAAACCTCTCTGCTAGCCATGAGTGTGCCCCAAGCCCGTGCTGCATCCCTCCTATAAAAGTGAACAAAATCACATGCAGAAACCAGAACTCTGTCTCCAATCCCTGAGCTTTCTCTTCCTCGTGATGCACAAAGCTAAAACACACAGTTATCACTTGACCATGTGTTTGAAAATGCCTTTCGTGAATCTTAGAGAGATAGGAAGGTTCATCTGTCATTGCTAGGTTGTTCTGCCATGATGACTTCTTGTGTAAAGCCTGGAATCAGCAGCTTCTCCACATACCTTTGCGGATTTGTGACTCTAGAAAACATACAGCGTCCATCTGCAGCTGTGCAGAGTGAAGGCACAGAGCTCCGGTGAATGGAAGGGGACTTCTCCCTGTGCCCTGAGAAAGTGGACTTTTTAAACACTAATTTCTTTCATAATGATCATTGGTAGAATTGTGTCTCCAAAACAAAAGGTCCAACACAGATGCACAATTTGGCAAGATGCAAAGATTCAGCAGCCAACCTCTTTCTCTGTGGTGTAATTCCATGGACTTCAAGGGAATTACACCAGTGACAGCGAATCTGGCCTCGCATGCCTGTGACTAAAGCGTGCTGCTTCACGCCTGGTGTCCTGAGCAACGCGAAATGAGATTTGATGCTGTAGAAAAGGAGTTGGTGTAGCACGCTGAGGAACACGCCCATGCGTGAGCACACGTGCCTGTATGTGCGCACGCACAGTGACTGCTTCCTGGGGATGATACCCAAACACAGTGCACTGCCAGGTGTGTTTGTGAGCCAGCTCTGGCTGTGTCTGTATGTTGCGGAAGCACTGGGACGCTCCTCACAACTGCTGCTTGCCTTGTGCTTGCTTGTTGTATTTCTCCATTGTATCCTGAAACAGAAACCACAGGTTCATCCCAGTCAAATCTTGTAAATGATTGCCCCTGTTGGACCTGACCCAGTAAAATTCCTCCCGCTGGCTTAAGCATATTTACATACCACAGGTCATTATGAGTTGGCGTTCACCTTTGTATTCAGCCCCACGTGTCAAAGCAGACATATTGGTTCGAATTCCTTCTTTTCTCTGATATTTCTTCTATTTTCTAGGTTACCTTTTTTTTCATAGAAATAAGAAAGCCAAAGCAGAGATCCCCTTGAGTGCTGACATCTGCTGCAGTCATTCTTACTGACTCAAAGGAGACCCAGGGAAGGAGAGGGAATGGTCTGGCTGCAGTCACTTATTGTTTCTCTTTTGTGGGCCCCCACCCTGCACCCTCCTGGGCCTGCAATCCACTAACTAGCTCCTCCTGACTCCAGCTGTCATTTTTTGCTTTTTATCTACTGCTCTCTCAAAGAGCCAAATGTCATCTCTTCTTGTTCCCCTAGCTGGGGTCAGAGACTCCTTTATGTGCTTTATGCTGATCAAGGGTTTTAAACTGGGAACGAGAGCGCTAATCAACTGCGTGGTTGGAGAAGGGGGGAGATTAAACCTGAGAATTGCCAGCAATTGCCCCACGTGAAGAACAGCAGCCAGCAAAACACACGCTATCATTGTGCTCTGATGATTATTTTATTCCCTTAGTGACAATAAAATCCTGTCTGTAGCAGAAAGGTAGGATAAAGTCCATCCTTGTTGAGCCCTCTGCTGTTCGGTGGGTTTTCAGTGGGGTGGAATTGGGAAAGTTTAGGTTTACAGTGGGAGTAACTGATGCTTTTGGACTTTTTCAGTGGGATACTGCATGAAAAGGAGAAGACAAATCCAAAAAATGGGTCAATGACTCATTTTTGCTCAGAAAAGGGCAGCTACTTGTATTTCCAGTCTTGCCTCTATAGCTGTGGGGAAATCATTGCAGGGTATAGTGGGATGTGACTGTGTCTTGACACTTGCACTTCATCAGCCAGCTTGGGGGCATGCTTTGGAGCATTCTGGCTCAATAAAAGTGGGGACAGGAAGGGTCCTGGTGCTGCTTCTGTCTCTGCCCATGGTTTATTGAAGACTCATTAAGCTCCTGGGACCGCAGCAGCTTGCAGGCTATAAGTTGCACAATCAAACCCAGGAAGACAAAACAATTATCAAACAGGCTAAATAACCTGAACTACCTTTGGACTGATTAATTACTTTAATTTCAGTAGCCTGAACAGTCTACTTCAATTTTCTTGTTTTAAAGCCTTGCCAGTCCCTCTAAAATGTCTTCTGTTGTTATGGAGCTATAGGAGGAATGGTGCAATCAGTCCCAATTCTCCTTCTGTGTGGATGGAAGTCAGACGTCCTCTGAAGTATGAAAGGACTGAATCAGACCTCCTCCAGAAAAGCATTTTCTTTGCAGGGGAGAAACAGGCTATGTTTAGAGTTTGTTTAGTCAAGGGAAACCTGGCTGCTTCACTGCCTTCAAATTGCCAACTTTTGCTAAGAAGTCTGGTAGGAACTGACATGAAGGTGCCATTCTGTTTATTCTCTAGGCACTTGACAGTGATTGTGTTAGTGCCCTGATTGCTGTAGAAATACCTGCGTCTCAAATAACTGACCAGTTCAGAAACAGGACCCAAATCATGACTTTTTCAGTGGCTTGATTTGGAAGTAGTGCAAGTACCAGATGCAGGAGGTAGCTGGAAGAAAGACAGGAGTATCAGGATAAAAAACATTCTTCTTCATCATAAGTCTGGGTTAAGCTTCTCGAACTTCATTCCCTTCCTTCTTATTTTCCCAGTTAAAATAGGACTTGTGCCTGAATCTCAACTTGAAGGTGCAACCTATTGGTAAAGCTTCAGTCAAATACTACCTTGTGGAACTCCTTAGTGTGGGGAGGTGTGAGCCTAAGCTGCCTTTTCCTGCTTCCTGCTACCATGATGCTTCAACTGTCGCATTTGGAAGGGACTTTTCTATACAGGTTTGAGATCTCATCATCGCCTGTATGCATTGTGATATGAAGAGAAGTGTGAAAGGAGGAATCTATAGCTCTAGAGATGCTCGTGAGCCATCTTCGTGGACTTCTTTGTCTTCCTCTGTAGCATGGGATGTGGATCACTTCCTGGAACCATTTAAGCATATTCATCACCTGAATTCCTCAGGTCTGTGTGTTAACGCTGGTGATGCCTTTTTTCTGGAGCAGACGATAGTACTTAATAGTCCTGGTCTTTTTTACTGCAGATCTTAAGTAGTTTTGAAATAAGGGGGATAGTGGACAGTTTTAGAATGGTGAGAATTTGTACTCCATATTTTTTGTGGATGTCTTTGTGCCAAATACCTCGTACATTATTTTCTGGAGTTGCTGGATACTGGGTTCCATCTTTCAGTTTGTAATTTCCAATCCTTTGTTGTTCAAAGACACACAGTCCCTGCTGTGTGCTGTTCCATTTACTGCTTCCTTTTCACTCTTTCATGGCCATCTTCTCTTCCTTATTAAAATTTATCATTCCCAGAGGTACTGCTGTTTTGTTCAGTGGGAGCCATGATTAAGAGTTTCCCCACTGGACTGATTTGGATTGACACCTGTCTTTTCAACCCAGTAGTCAGAATAAATCACGCAGTACACAGGCACATACCAACACCAAAGCCTCAGTCTTCTTCCAGCTCATGTAGTCATTTTACCTCTGCAAAGTGAGTGTAAAATACCAGGAAAAATTGGAGCCAGACGGAGCACCCAGTCTCTGCAAGCTTTAATGGTGGCCACGTGTATGATCACGTGGGGGAATGATGCTCTGATACACACATTCAGGCCTTAAATCCTGATTGAAGTTAAACCATTGTTTGTCATAATTTATCTGTCGCAGCAATATCAGATGTTCTAGAAAATCAAGTTGTACTTTTTCCATTTCTACCTTTCTTTATGCTCCCTTGCTGTACTCAAATGTATTGGCAGTTGCCATCACATGGACAACTATCAATGCAGCCGTCAGTTTGGTCCTCCAGGGTACAACATAAACATGTTCCACAAGTGACTATGGAAAATACATCTCTGAAGGAAGCAGATAATTGCAGAAACAATGTACTCTATTGCCAGTTTTGGGACGCTAACCACTGGCTAAAAATGAGGTACTGCTAGAACTTGGTCCTCTCCTTTCTGCAGAACCTTGTGCTCTTCAGCAGTAGTTGATCCACATTTTCTCTTCTTGTAGATAGAATTAACCTAGATAAACAAGCAAACCTGAGCAAAAGCATGCAGCATAAAGGTTCTGAAAAGTATTCAGACTTCGGATATTAAAATTATCTCCAAAACATGTCCATCTCTAGTAAATGATAACTGTATCTGCTATCACCTCAAATCCTCTAGGAATTTCTGCCACAGATGCTTGCCATATGCTGTGGCACTTTCCAGCTGTTTCTTCCCTTTTGGATACAACAGGCAAAGCAGAAACCTCATCAGCTGCTGGACAAACTTATGAGGGGTAAAACAGTAGAAGTAGAAGCTGTTTAGTGGGAACAGACAGAACTTCATCTACGATGATGCTGACTGAAGACAAGGAGACCATCTGTTTTTCAGCTGGCTTCATAATGAAAGGCACTTTGCTTTTAGCATGCTCTGAACTTGTACTTCCCTGCCTTCTACAGTCTTTTGGCTTGCTAGACCAAAAGGAGAAGGAGAAATATGAACTTACAATTCATATAAGTGTATAGTTTGCTTATAATTGACCTTCTTTTTGGCAAGAAGTCACATGAAAAGCAAGAGAAGAGATGCCCCAGCTCTGCATTGCCACTGCCACAAGAATGGCCTGGAAGGGATCGTATCTAAACATAAAATGTCAAGTAAGCAACAGGAATCCTTGTTCAAAAATCAAACTTGAGTTCCTATAAAACTCCTCCAAAGTAAAAAGAGTCATTCATGGCAGCCTTACAACCAAGAATCAATGTGGCAGGGGTTAATTTTTCAGTATATGTGATCTCTCTGAGTATAGGCAGCGTAATAGGTCTGCAATAGTTGAACCTGGAAAGTTTGGCTCTTGAATGGGCTGTGAGGAAGTGACATAGTCTGCAGGGTGTACTAATCTAATGCTGTGCTGAGCTGACTTTGATGCTTTGTCATCACTGCTGAGTATCGATAGTAAACTGTGAGAAGATGCCTTAGCGCAGTGTCAGATCATCACTCCATGACTGGCTTGGAGAACTCTGCAATTTTGTTTTCTTGCTGACTGCTGGTGGAAGGAGTTGCTTCCCTTCTCTCCATCTTTCTGTCTCTCTTTTTGACTCCATCAGAGAAACAATCTCTAGAGCTTTGAAATACTGGCTAAGTCTTCTGGTTAGTTGAGTAAAGAGAGGCTCTGATTAAACCTTTGGGTTCCTCCAGACCCCACACGTGATGTTTATAAGGAACTCACGTTGAGCATTGCTGAGCTGTGTAATACAGCAGATTACTCTGACTTCTGCAAAAATGTGTTTCACCAAGTGCTACCTCGCAGTCTTTAATGCTGAGAAATCATAGGATCATAGAGTGGTTTAGGTAGCAAGGGACCTCAGGGGTCTTCTAGTTCCAACCCCCTGCCATAGGCAGTGACATGTCACACCAGACCAGGTGGCCCAGAGCCCCATCAGCCTGGCTGTGAACACTTCTAGGGATGGAGCATCCAAAACTTGTCTGGGCAATCTGTTCCAGGGCCTCAGCACCCTCACAGGGAGGAACTTCTTCCTAAGATCCAATCTAAATGGAACCGAGGACTAAGGATCTAGAATCCAAATAGACTTCAAAATGAAAGGCTCAGTGTGTAACGGTTTAGCATCCGTTACACAAAAACTGCAAAGAAAGTATATCTGCAGGGCTTTTCTCTCATAACCCTAACCAAAGATGAGATTGTCTTAGTCTTCAGTGCTTATGACTTGCTGTTCTCGGTGGAGTGCATGTCTGGAGAGAGAGGAGGTAGTCCATCTGTAGTGCACGTGGGAGAGCCAGCGATGCTGCTGTCAGACAGCAGTGGTTCATACACTAGCCACAATGGAGACAAGACATTTACCTGCCAGCTTTGTGCTCTGCAGCAGCTAGATGACTCTTCTGTGTGTGATGGTGTTCAGAAGCACAAGGCTTCCATACCCTCCTAATGTTGTCACTTTTCTGCGGATCCTCCTGTTTTCTTCCCTTCGCGGCTCCTGCCCCTGGAGGGACTCTTCTCTTCCCCCTTCCATTGCCTGGGAGCTGTTTTGCCTCTCCTGATGAATGTCAAGGGCTTTGGGCCTGCAGCACTAATGGGTGGGGGCTAAGACTTGGCTCTGCCCCTGAGACAGAGCGGAGCCGGTGAAGACGGGTCCTTTTAAATCGTGTGGTGACAAGCCTTTTTTTTCCCCCTCCCTTTTTGTTCCCAGAGGATAGCTGGGGATGTTTGTTGTGTCAAATGCTCAGAGTGTGGTTTTCTCCCCTTCCTTTTTCTCAAAACAGGAAAAGAAATCTTCATGCTGTGGACTGTGTTAAGTGGGGAACAGAAGTACCAACTGCAGTGTTGCTGCATTGCTGAGTCCAGACACCCACTGAAGTTCAATGAAGGACGAGCAATTTTCTCTTGCTCTTCCCTCTTCTGCTCCCCCCACATCAAACTCTTCCTTAGAGGTTCAGTCCTGATCAGATGGGACTATGGGAATGCCAGGGAAAGCATGTGCGTTGGTCCAAACTGCTCACAGGTCTGGGAATCCACTAAAATGCAGGCAGAGTGGGGCAGGTCGGTTCTCCTGGGCCAAAGTTAATTGTGTGGAAAAGAGAGTGAGTCCTCTGGGTGACTGTCTGAGATGTCTGCAAGCCCGACCATATGTTTGTGGGTCCAATGCATGATGTTATATGACTTGTTACTCCTTATGTCAGACCTAATCTTTAGTCAGAACTTCACGATGAAGGATTTCACTATGATTGCTAACCAGCTGAAGAGATGTCTCATTATGTCCAGAATAGAAAATAAAGATCCTTATCTCTGTCCCAGCAGTACCAGCCATGATACTGGGAATAAATTTGTGCCCATTGACTTGTACGGGTTGTGATGTACTCCAGAAAAAGCCAACCTGGGAGGGCCCTGAACAACTGGAGTATGGTTACAGCTGGTGTAATAACGTGTATTTTAGCAGAGATGGACAAGTTCACCTGACACAGCTCAGGAGTAAACACCAAAAGCAAAAGCTTCCCTTCGTCACTGTCAACTCAATAAGAAAAGTAATTCACACAGTGGAAGGAAGGTAGATGGGGAGGGTAACAGGAGGACAGCTAAGAGGGCCCTGCAAGTCCCCAAATCTATTAAAGCTGATGCTGTCTGGCTCTGAGGTCTGCTGCAATGTAATCACAGAACTTATCCTCAGGTAAAAATGCTGCTTACAGTCATGTGAGACCAGCACTCATTCTTCAGTTGTGAGTAATGTAAAGTTACTACCAGAGGTCTAAACTTGATAATATTTTACTGCTTTTACCCGCAAGCTCATCAACATTTGCTCGCATTAAGCATTAAATGCCCTTATTTTTATTGGCTTTGCCATCCCTTACCGCAGCAGCACTGGAAGTCTGGATACGACCACTTGCTTTTTCTGTGAGAGGTGAGATGAAAGGTTAGAGGGCTGGATGGCTATTGCATGAGCAATGCAGGTCAGGTTGCTGGTGGATTCCTCTTGCAAGATAAGTGAGAGCCCTCTGAAAGGTAATTATTGGAAAGCATAAATTCCTGAGATAACCTGTCCACAAAGAAATACCAACAGGAGCAGAGGCCATGTGCAAAAGGCTAGCCATTACTCCACTGCAATGGGCTAACCTCTTCCTCTGCTTTCTGTTGTAACCTCTCCTTGCTCTGACATTTGACTCCCCCAGTTGTTTTCCTTCAGCTACTTGTCAGTCTTTCTCCAGTCCTATTTACAGACCATTGTGGCGCTTGTCTCCAGTCTGTGCTAACTGGGGTGCCGACAAGTTGGAGGCTCAGAATGCAGTTTAGTTCCATGTCCACATTCTCATTTAGCTGTTGTCTTTGCTTGTTGTCATCACTGCAGTGTTCAAGTGACTTTTACAGCGTGTCTGGAAAAAAATGAAGATTGCTCTCCTGTTTCTTTAACTGAGTCTGGTATAGAAGAGCTTCAGCAGGCCTCCAGGGGTGACATGGAGGTGGCTTTGCCTCTGAATGAAGAAAATTGCTGGATTGCAGTTGGGGAAAGAAGTTAGAAAACAAATTTCTGAAGTAAAAACATAGCAAAACGGGGAAACAAGAGTGGTGCCTTCTCTTCTTCTCTGGTTTGGTTATACAAAGTCTGTGTCTCATCAGTCAAGCATCTACTCAGCTCCTACTTCCACTGGTTGATTGAGTAATGACCGTCTCATGATCCCTAGATTATACTTGTGTGACCTAAACGTTTAGCCACTGCAGTGTATTACATCCCAGGAAGAAAATGGCAGCAGTGGAACTAGCCCAAGCTAGGAAATGCTAGCTAGGAAATAATGTTTTCCAGCTGGGAAAACATTATAAACTGACCTGAACAGGCTTATCCACATTTACCTGCTTCTAAGACCCCATTCTAAAAGTGTTCTGAAGCATGTGCTACCTGTTCAGGAGTCTGCCTAACTTTGAATTGGAGGGCACCTGCATACTCAATGAACCTGATGCCCAGTGATAGGCAGGATTTCATCATGTCCCTGGCGGCTCTGAGTTGCTGTAGTGTGACTGAGAGAGGTACCAAACAACCAGAGTCCTGTGAAGTGAAACTTGCCCAAAGTTTAAGTTATTTGAACAGAAGAGATGACCGGTGTTGAACAGCGATAGTTGCAGCCACACAGTTCTGTAAGTTTTGCTGATTGCTAAGTGATTGACAAGGAGTTTCTATTTACTTTAACTGTTTTACAGTCATAACCACCTTAGTCTGATACTTGAGTTGAAGTGGTGCTGAGAATAGGAAACAAGCCAGAAGAAATGTATCTGAGTTTCTGAAATCTAGTTGTGGCAAGCGCTTTTTCTTGACTTTATTAAAGGGTTCCTCTCACATGCTGTGTAAGTGTCTGTGGAAATAAAGACACAGGTGTTTAAAGCATCACTCCTTGGCGTTAAAGCAGCATGGGCATTGAAGTGATGGGCTTTTCTGCTCCCATGGGATGTGCTCCAGGTGCAGAAGATCACGTGCCGAGTCCTTTGAGTGAGTTCAAGTGTGGTGCCAGAACGGGGCAGTCTGTGCTAGGGAACTGTGAGATGATGTGCCAGAGGACACAGTACATTTGTTTCACTTCTTTTATTGCTCCTTTTTGAGGAGTAATAATGATACTTCAGCAGAGGAATGCCTGTAATCTGCCCTACTTACATTTGTGGATGAAACTGGGGGAAGGAGGTGAGAAAAGGAAATTTAATTCACAGTCCTCTTGGGAATTCCCCTATGTAGCATGAGCCAAGCATATCCCCGTTGTACAGCTGCTGAGGTCAGTAGATTTATACAAGCAACAGATTGTTCCTGTGTATTCAAGAGAAATAATAACTGAAAGAAACATAACCTTAGTTATCGAGGCTTAAGATTACTGAGTAGAGAACAGAAAATACGATTTCCCCTCATAAGTGGTTTGTGTGGTTAATAATTATTGGCTGGGTAGAGTAGACTTCTGTGTTTTCTTACATGTGTATTCTATTTGTCATACTTACCATGACTGAGGAGCTGAAAGTGACACCCATTCAGGATCAGTAACTTCAAAGAGCTGGTTACAACTGATTTTTTCCCCAAGCCTGGCCTCAGAGGCAAAGTACACTCTGATAATTGTGTGGTTTTATTCCATAGCCACATACATCTCTGATTAGTTACCTGTGTGATCATTTTCACCTGAGCATATGCACTGTTTCTTGTAACGGGGTTTCCTTTACAGCAGAAGATAAAAGGTTCCTGCAGGAGAGGAGTCAGCAGAAGAGTGTGAGCTCACTGACTCTTTCTAGTCAAAGAACAGGAAGCACCTAAAATGTTGATGTAATCGCAGTTCTGCATGATGGAGATGCTTGCCTGCCGTTTAGGAACATTTCTACTCCTCTACTTGCACGTTTACTTCAATCTCTTTACAATTCTGCTGTCTGGACTGAATGGCACAGTGTGTTTGTCTACTAAGGAACTGCACAAGGTGCAGGGGGAATGCCAACCTGGGAACTTGCAAGAGGGCTAGCAGAGGTCATTCAGACATGGACTGTGCTATAGAGCTCAGGCTGTGGCAACTCCAATCATGCAAAAAACCTCATGGTCTTTTGTGGCATCTCGCTGCCCATTGAGATCTAATGGCTGTATGAAATATGAGAGACACAGGGACACATGGAAAGGAATGTTCTTAGCAGCTTAGCTGATGTCATTTGGACCGATGATGTAACTGTGGTGGTAGAGAAAACCTTCTCTTTGTATACGCTGTGTGTCCCAAGAGGGCTCTGCTGATGAAGCGACCTAATTGTCACCACTGATGATGGGGACAGGCTTTTTCCTATTGCAGCTAAGCCGTGTGACAACTAACCCAAGCTGGTTGTATTACTGGAGACTACCTCTGGTGGCAGAAGCTCCCCTTTGGCTCCTCCAGCAGTGTCAGCTGGGCTTGATCAGACAGATCAAATGGCCTTGCCTGGAGTAGATCATGGAATATTGCTGCTGTTGGGAGGTGAAGGAGCAACAAGCTGTAGAGGAGAGGCAGTGAAAAGCAGCAGGGTAGGAGGGACAGGTGATATTTTTAGCTAGTACAGCTAGAGCTGGGAGAGGATGTCTATGTTATGAGCATCTTTTTGTATAGACAGCACCTAAAGTAACTCACACGATTGAGTAGTGAGCTAAGTGCAGTGTGTTACNCCCCCCCGGCAAAGCAGGTTCACCTGGAACAGGTCACAAAGGGTCCAAGCAGGTTTTGAATGTCTCCAGAGCAGGAGACTCCACAGCCTCTCTGGGCAGCCTGTGCCAGGGCTCTGGGCCCTTATAGAGGTAGAATTTTTCAGAACTACCTCTACTCTACCCATTGCCCCTCAGATTATACTTCAGTATAATACTTGGGTTAAATGCCAGTTTTACTGGCTTCACAGTGCCAGCTCAGATTACAGATTATATTTTGCACTAATCTACCTTTCTCCTTGGTGCAGGAGTGCAAAAGATAGGTCCACTATGGGAAATCAAGACTGAGGGATTTGCATGGACAGACTGACTTTGACTACACTGGGCCCCTAAGACTGTGGTTGCACTAAGCTGAATAGACTTCTGGTGACCTCAAGCCCCAGCAGCTTGAGATGCTGCTTAAAAAATATATTTAATATAAAATCTCTTGGATGTTGTGTTGTCCAACCTAATATTGTTGCTGACGTTTTCATTAGTTCAGTCCTTTAGTAATTGGAGACAATTTTTGACCTTTTGAGGGAGGTTAGGACCAAGGTGGATTCTGACAGCTGTCTTCAGATCCAAGAGAGGTCTGGGTTATTGCCTTCTGCACCTGTTGTTCGTTTAATTGGGTGATGCTGCATCTCTTTAAAACAGAAACCCTAACCTGAGAAAGAATAGATTCTCTGAGAATTCCCCAAGGAGTCTGCCTCTGAGATTAACCTAATTGGTCACTGTGCTGAGTCTAATAGCAATTGTCTGTCTCTGGAAACCCCTTAGACAGCCCAGTGTGTGGCATGGAGACTGCTGTACCTGTCCATGGAAATGACAGGAAGGTAAGAGGAGAAGTGGATAAGGAACCACAAGCACCACAGTGCAATTGTTCACATGTTTGCATGAAGCTGAGGTATTAATCTTCGTGAAGACCTCATTTAAGCACACAGCATGTTGTACCATACACAGATACCTGTTATATTTGGTCATCAGCTCTGCATGTTATCTGCTGGGTAAGGTGGTCATGGTGATGCCAGTTTTTGCCTTTGAGAGCTGAGAATGTTGCTGCAGAACCTGTATGAGGCCACACAGAGCCGCAGGATGAGGAACACCTCCAGCCTCTGGTCCTTCTTCCTGCACAGCAGCTCTTGACCCCGGAAGCCAGCAGGCTGCTGTCAGCGAAACACCCTGCTGCACCACACGACTCCTGGCAGGCTTTGCTCTAGCTGCTGTTTCTTTTTTTCTCTAACGGAAACACTGGCAGAGCTCTCACACTTCCACAGCACTTCTGAGCATGGGGCTCATCAGATCGGTTTCCCCAAGTTGTGAGCTACGCCTACATTTTGTCTTTTTTCTTCAGAGACAGATTTTTTGCATGAGGTCTTACATACAGTATCACACAGGATTGCACTGCAGTCTGCTTCCAGAATAGTGAATGTAGTTCACTGTCTAAAGCTGGGTTCTCTCTTATGGTTCACTGTGATTCAGGCAGAGAGCAGCCTCTCAATTCTGGCCACAAACAGCCAGTAGGGATTTCCAACCCCCAGGGGAGGTCTGCTGCAAAAACGAGATTCTTTTGCCCTTCTACACATAGGGATGGACTAAGGCTGGGTGTTTGGAGAAGAGTGCTGAAACATCTTTGATTGTTCTAGGATTCAACTTATGCTCATAGCTCAGGGCATCTCCTTGACTGCTTGTCTGGACTGTGCCAGTGCTGACTCAGGAAGTTGTTGGCTTTCTGTGCTCCTAATCTCTTGCACTACAAACAGCCAGTGCATGAAACCTTGGCTGATTTCACCTGGCTGTGTGAGTTCTTCCAGTGAAAAGCATTAAGGTTCCTTGTAAGCCTTTCCTTTCATCTACTCTTCGATCATTGCTGCTCCAGCAACAGTGTCCCTGCGTGTAGCTGTATGATGCTTTGTGGTCTAGCCTGTGCACTCAATCAAAACAGCCCTGCTCGTCAGTCTTTGTCTCTGACTCCCATGCTGAGGAAAGTTATACAGGCTTCCTTTTGTCCTGCTGGTGAAAGTATCCAATGTAGATAGAAATGAAATAGATGTGGTGTGACTGTGGCCCTTGGAGAGCCGAGGATAGACACGTGGGTCTGTACAAAGTTGCCAAGTTTGTGTTCAAAACCTGAAAGGCCAGAAAGTTTGAGTCATTCTGTCACCCATCTGGAGATCCTGTTTTGTCTTTGCTCACGTTCACACCCCTTGCATCATTAGGAGATGTCATGGAGGGACGGAGTGTTATCATCCAATGCACCTGCACACTCTGCACTTTCTAGCTTGCTCTCAGAGTTGGCGGTAGGTTTTTGAGCCATCTGATACACTTCACCTAACGTCAGGAGAGCTTTTCTGTTGAGTCTCTGTATCCTACCTCTCTGCAATTGCAATGGACATGAGTGTAGAATTTAGAATGAGAATCTCCAGAGAGTATGGATAGCCCAAGGAGAGGCCTCACCAGTTCTTTGTTGCTTAATGGTGGGCTGATGCTCTTGAATATGCAACATTTTCTTTTGCTGGGATTTTCTGATGGAGATGTTAGCATCTTACAGTGTGATGTGAAGATGAACAGAATACAATCCATAATCTCTTTTGGGAAGATGCTTTCAACCTGAGGGTCCAAGGGCACTGAAGGAATCTGGTGATACTGGTTTCTGTTAAGCACAGGTTTCAGGTTGCACCTGCTTTTTTGGGTCTAGAAAGGAGAAACAGCTGTTCAAGTGGTTTAAACTTAGCCCTCTGTGCCCTTTTTGGAAACTGATGGTGCTTTAGAGTGTGTGAGATGAGAACAAGGAGTGAGGATGAGCTGGGGACCACTGATCCTTTCGGCTGCTTTTGTGAGAGAGTAGGTACTGCAGTTTTGCAACTAGCTCTGTCTTCCTTGCTTACCAACCTGAGGTAGGGTGTCACTAGAGGCCAGCCCAGATGTGAAAATCTCACAGATGAGCACAGCCACACTGCTGCTTGAGAATTATGCTGACTAGAGGGAGGCTGGGGAGGAGGCCCTTTTGATGATTGCGTCTAATGGATTTTCCACTGCAGTGGCTGTCTTTGGATCTTAAACAATTAGCTCACAGTGTGCAACATTCCACGTCCAGCCAGCCTCACTTATCTCTTCTGGCTTCAGCCTCTGCCAGCCATGCCACCCTTGCTTTCAACACTGAGGTTTGGGGGAGTGCTGTCTGCATGAGGGGGAGAGATACAGAAAGCCCAGTGTCATCAGCGTCATGGCTGGCATTGCTGCCGATTCACTTCACTGTATTCCCTGGAGGGCTTGTGTAGATATTAAATAGAACTGGTGGGAGAATTGAGCCCTGTGGCATTCTTGATGTCAAGGCTTATGGAGAGGAGGAGCCTGTCAGGGGCCTCCTGGGATCTGCTGAAAAAGGGTGAGTGCAGCCAGCTCGCACAGTTCTTTCAGCACTTGCCAAGACGTGTGGTTGGTTGAACTCTTGGTTTGCAGCGTTGGAGGCCGCTGATAGCTCAGATAGTGTCGGCACAATTTCTTCCTCTGTCCGTCTTTGTCAGGAGGCTCAAGGCTTTACTGAGGCTTCATTTCCAAACTCAATCATCTCCAGAAGAAGAATGTGGTGTATTTGCTGAAGCCACATTTGTTTCCCACCACATTTCAGATCTTGCCCAGTTTGAAACCAGCTGTCAACACTGCTGAGGAACAGTTTCTGATTGAAAACGTCTTTTTCATTTGTTCTCTGTGTTCCCCACAGATCGAAAATGTAGGAGTAGAGGCTAAAGGTATAATAACTGAAAGCTTGAGGAGAGTGAGTCCCGCAGTCTGTTCCCATTAGAGATGTCCCTGCTTGTTGTTGGACTAGATTATCTTTGGAGGTCCCTTCCACGTTCCACACGTTCTATAGGAGTCTGTGATTTTCATTATGGCTGAGGACCACTGCAAACATCAGAAGGAAGAGTCTATTTCTTTGTGTTACGTGATTAACCATCTTTTCCATTGCTACCAGCATTTTACTTGCCTAGTCACATAGTGGCTTTAGAAGGAAAAGGGGCTTGGCCTCAGGAACTGGAGACAATCTGGATTCATACTCAAAGGATCAGGTGGGCGAGCTGCACTTAATGGATGACTCGTTCTTTGCTATACAAGTGTAGCAGGGGTAATGTGCGCCTGTAATCATGGCTGAGCTGGTTGTATGTCTTCCATGAGTGCTATCCTCTAGATCCTAACCTGAACTGTGATAGGCACTGCAGGAGTGGGGGTGCATTAGATTATGCCTGTTTTGTTGCTTCGTAGAAGATGTAGCAAGCCAGAATAGGTAGGACTTTGCTGAATGGGCTTGAAAGGAGTGTTGGAGAGTTGCTGTACTACTTTCAGGGCAGAACAGGATCCCTTGTCAGCAGAGAAATGAACATCATGAAAGCTAGAGTGAAGCCAGGCTCTTGGTCCTTGTTGCTGACTTACAGGCTTATAAGCTGGGCCAGTTGCTGTTGTGTTGGGTATTTGTTTTTCATCTAAGGCACACTTGGACACCAGAGTCATAGCACTAGGTGCTGCACAGAAGTACAGTGTGTCAACGATACTGTGAGGAGTAGGAGTCTGCTCAACTCAGTTGGAGTCTCCTCAAAGTGGGCAGGTAAAATCTGAGAGAAGATAAGGGAAGGATTGTTCTTTGCTGTCTTTGTAATTAGCTGACATGATTCCCTGACAGAAAACCTCCATTTCTTGTCACTTGAAAGGACGATGACCTTATGGATGTCACAGGTTCTGAAGCTCAGTCCTAGTACTTGCTCTAAGGCCAGTGACAGCCTGCAAGGCTGCAAAGAATTGTGCCAGCCTCACATCAGTGTCCCAGGATCCAGGGGACTGTGGTGCTTTCAGGGTGCTCACCATCCTGTTCATGCTGTGCTTCCACTGCTCTGAGCCTGCTGCTTAGTTTCGGTTTTATCCTTTTTTGCCAAAAGGCTATTTTTGCCAAAAGGCTATTTTGCCCATAGCTCATGCTAGACATATGCAGAAGAGGGTCATAGCAGAGGTTATTTTTTCCCAATCCAGGGAGCTACAATAACCCCAGAACTGGGTTATTGTAATGTCCTCAGGCTGGACTGTAAATACAAAGTTTACTCATAAGCCAGCAGTGCCAACTGCCTGCCTGCCCAGAGCATCACCTGTGGTCCTGCACTGAGGGCTGTGTGCTGGCAACTTCATTCTGTGCTGCTTCTTACTTTTATTCTGCCCTATGTATATAGGGCATGGAATGACAGGACAAGGCGGGATGGTTTTAAGGTAGAAAAAGGTAGATTTAGGATGGGGATTAGGAAGAAGCTCTTTGATTTCAGGGTGGTGGATCACTGAAACAGGCTGCCCAGAGAGGTGGTGGAGATGCCATCTCTGGAGCCATTCAAGGTCAAGGTTAGAGATGGCCCTGCTGTTGTAGGGGGCGTTGGACTAGATGACCCATGGAGGTCCATTCCAACCCTAAGCATTTTATGGTTCTATGATTCCAGTTGTGATTTTTCAGTGTGATTTGCCTTCCTTGGCAAGCATCTGCTCCTTCCTTGATTTACCCCAGCATCTTTGCAGTCTGTGCCTCTGCAGACAATTTTGTGTCACTAATATCAATCTACACAAGCCTGTGTGACTTTTCACTCCTGTGTCCAAAGGGAAGGATCAACCCTTACAGTCAGTTACAGTACAGCACTGACTCATTCAGACTCATGGATTCATACGTACTTCTCATAAAAATAATGCAGAAACTCCCCATGGCTTTAACACATCCTTTTTCAGGAGATGAAGTGTAAGTCACAGAATCACAGAATTATTGAGGCTGGCAAAGCCCTCTGAGCTCCTCCAGCCCAGCCCATGCCCTACATCACCCCATCACCCAGACCAGGGCACTAAGGGCCACAGCCAGACTGTCCTTAAACACCTCCATGGATGGGGACACCACCACTGCCCTGGACAGTCCATTCCAGTGTCTGAACACCCTTTTGGTGAGGAAGGGCTTCCTAACATCCAACATAACCCTCCCCTGGCAGCTTCAGACCCTGCCCTCTCATCCTACCACTAGTTGCTTGGGAGAAGAGCCCATCCCCCACTTGTCTATAACCCTTCAGGTAGTTATAGACAGGGATAACATCCTCCTTGAGTCTCCTCCAGGCTAAACATCTCCAGCTCTCTGAGCCTCTCCTCATCAGACTTTCCTTCTAGTCCCTTCCACAGCCTTGTTGCTCCTCTGGACCTGATCCAGCACCTCAATCTCTTTCTGAAACCGAGCTGCCCAGAGCTGCACAGTATTCGAGATGAGATGTCACCAGTGCCCAGTACTGGGGGAGAATTACATTCCTGGTCCTGCTGGCCACACTATTCCTTATCTCTGCCAGGATGCCATTGGCCTTTCGTGCCACCTGGGCACCCTGCTGGCTCCTATATAGCCGGTTGTCGACCAGTACTGCCAGGTCTTTCTCTGCCAGGCTGCTCTCCAGCCACTCATCCCCCAGCCTGTCGCTCTGCTGGGGGTTCTTGTGGCCAAAATGTGAGACCCTGCCCTGTGCCCGTTCAACCCCATCCCAAGTGTTCTTCATGAAAAACTAACTGAAATGTGGAGCAGCTCAGAGTCACTGCGCTGAGGGCTAAAGGCAGAACAAACCCACCAACCACCGAAAAGAGAAGCAGTTTTCCATGAGGCACGGCTGTCACAGGGGATATTGTTTCATTATTTCCCTGTATTTGGTAATTGGTCACTTTGGAAAACCGGTATTTACAGTCAGGGCAGGTCCCAGGGTCCCCGTTACCTGCGTACCTGCCCAGTGACTACTGAGGGGCTGGAATTGTTGATCTTGCTTGCTGTAGTGGAGTGAAGGCAAACTTTCTTGAAATGTGGAGGTGGTTAAATGCTTCTCCTAGATTATTTTTCTCTGAGGCAAAGGATGAACATTTAAAAATCTTTAAAATAATTGCAAAGAAACAGCTAGACTGCAGGGTTGTGTCAAGCGAATTTGACCTGTTAACTTGGCACTTTCTCTGCCAGTAGAACCTCAAAACCCCTGTTCTCCCTCTTGGAAAAACCTGGAATTTAACCTTGCTTCCCACCTGACAGTGTCTTTTGAAGCCAAATATTTAACATCCTAAGATTTATAGTTATTTTCAGTCTTAGTAGAAGGTGGAAGTGGAGGTCATCTCTAGGCAGATCCTATATATGGGTTGCTGAGGCACGCTGGTTTTGGTAACACAGATGCTTTGGGGTCTGCTTATTCTACTGACTGGAGTAATTTTTAGGAGAAGGAAAACCTGTGCACCAATGGCAGTTTGCTGTCACCCAGCTGTGCTCTCCTTTCCAGGAAACAGCTTGGAGTTAAGGAGCAGCCCTGGCTTAATATAGGTGGAATCTTCCATAGCTGTGTGGAAGCTCAAGTGCTTGTGGAAAGAGCTGTTAATCTTTGATCAACTGGAGTCTCCTTGCTTCTGACTTTGATTACACAAGTGTACAACTTTAATTACAGCTTTTAATAAGCTTTCATTTCTTCCTACTCACATTCTTTGTATAGTAGTGCAGCTTATCTTTTCCTTTCTCCTCTGCTCCCCTTCTCTCCTGTCTGCCTTTCTATGGAAAAAGGGGGTTGAGGTCATTGCAGAGGATTCAGTGTCCAGAGGGATCCCATTGTATATGCTCTGCCCTCTACTTGACTGTACAGTGCAGAGAGCTCAGCTGCCCTTCAAAGCTCCCTGCAGTGGCAGCTGTCAAGGAGCCTGTGGTCAGTGGAGGTGAGAGAGGACAGAGTTGTGAGACACTGTGGAATGACACACGAATGGTCACTGCTGCAGGGAACCACTGAACGACCCTTAGAAAGTCTCTAGCCAAATGATGTACTGACTGCTTTGTGCAAGTCCTGCTTGGGGAGAATTGTCTCCTCCTCTCCCTTGGGGGGGGTCCTTTCTCCACATGAGTCCTGTAAACTGCTGAATGAATTGACCCATAGCATTCTAGGTATGAAAAATATTAGGGAGTCAAAGAGTTGGTTGGATAAATTTGTGGAAGATTCATCAAGATGGATCTTGAAGGTTGAACATGGATGAATCTTGAACATTGAAGGTCTAATATCCTGGGTAACCTGAGACTCTGGGAAGTGAAGTTTCGATCATCAGAAGTGAGAAGCAGGAACTAAAGCTTCGTTTATTTGCTTTGCTACTGTGTTGTTCTCCAAGCCTGTCGGTGAGAGGATATTGGCACCTATGGGTGCCAGTGCTTAGAAGACAGGAGTCATGGGAAAGCAGAGTGATTTTCAGCAAGGTGGCACTCAGAGGTATGCAGAAGGAGTACACTTCTAAAATGCCAGTAGTGCCCATGGAAAAGGGTGGCGGGGGAAGCTACTAGTGGAGGAGGAAAGGGCGTCTCTTATCTATGGATCCCTTCACCTCTCTCGCTATGTGTCATAGTGCCATCTTTGACCCAGGACCTTCTGTGGGTTAGGCAGACTCTGTTTCCATGTGATATGCAACAGGCAGATATCCCTTCCCATAATCCTGTTCCCCTAGAAGAACTCCTGGAATGTGGAAGATATTCCTTTCTCAGGTGTCCAGACTCCATCTTGGCTTCTTCTGGTCTCTGTTGTGAAAGTAGCTTGACCCAGAGAAAGACAAGCGGGTAGGGACCAAAGCTGCGTTAGGGCAGGGTTAGGCTGGATGTTAGGAAGCCCTTCCTCACCGAAAGGGTGATCAGACAGTGAAATGGACTGCCCAGGGCAGTGGTGGAGTCTCCATCCCTGGAGGTGTGGTGTTGAAGGACAGACTGGCTGTGGCACCCTGGTCTGGGTGATGGGGTGATGTTAGGGTATGGGATGGGCTGGAGGAGCTCAGAGGGCTTTTCCAGCCTCAATAATTCTGTGAATCTGTTAAAGACAATTCATTTTCTCTCTGTACATCTTTTAGAAGATGGGTGTCTTTGCAACATTTTAGTGTTGTTAGCCAGCAACGTACCTGCACTGGGAGAGGGAGAAGCAGGGAGGTCAAGGGAAAAGAATTGGGCAGAGGTCTTCAGCCATGGTTGTCTTTTAAACCCTTTCTTTACTTTCTGTTAATAAACTTTTCTTTCTTTACNGTATGGGATGGGCTGGAGGAGCTCAGAGGGCTTTTCCAGCCTCAATAATTCTGTGAATCTGTTAAAGACAATTCCTTTTCTTTCTTTACATTTTTATTTGCTCCTGGTATTTCTCTTTTGGTGACTCTGAGAAATCCAGAGTGGTACAAAATAATCTAAACCAGGACACTGTGCCCACTTCAGTAAGTAATGTCAGGAGCAGAGCAAGTTAGGTACCGCTTTGCTCCTGTTTTCTAATGCACTTGCCCCTAATGGCTAGCTCGCCTAGCTATCTGTGTCACAGCTGGGTTTCTCCTTGAAAAGACATCAAGAATGAGGTTCAGCACTGTGCCTCCCCTGCTTTGCAGTGCTGCAGCCTGGCAGCTGCTTTGTGTCCTCAAGGTGGCTTCACTTTGATGCTTTGCCCTGTTCAGAAAAAATTAGAGTGAGGATTTTGGTAATCTCCAGGGGCAGAGTTCTTAAACCTTTCTCAAGGGAAGGAGAAGATTCTACAGAATGGTTACACAAATAGTTATTTATAAAATATGACTTTGTCTTTAGAACTGTTCCTCCCCCTTTGCTCCAGAGGAAAGCAGTGTTTGCCATGCTGGATCTTACCGGTCTCTGTTGTAGTCTGCTGCTGTGGAAAAACTCTCAAAGGGTTATAACACAGTGTCTGCTCTGACCACTACAGACATGACCCTGGTTGGCAAAGGGGCTCTTTCGATGCCTCAGAAGGACAAAATATGAGGATAGTGTCCTTTCATCTTGTGGGCTCTCTGACATCAGAAATGGAACAAAGTTCTTCTAAACTTGGCTGTCTCTCTTGTTGCTCCAAATATGCTGCGGGAGTTGCTGTCACACAGGATTGAAATGACTGGTTTGCTGAATTGCCTGGACAAGCTATGGGGGAATAGAAACAATAGAATGAGTTAGCTGTGGTGTGTATGTTGCTTGACTGATGCTTATGGACCAGCAGTGTTGCATCATTTGCTCATTCAGTAGCTATAGCACTGCTGAGAAGAGCTGTGCCCAGTTCCCGAGAGCTCTGTCTTCTGCTGACACTGTGCATGATGTGTTTCAGCAGTGTCTCATGTCAGCAGGCTTTGTGTGCGTTCAGGGGAAGTATTTCTGCTTCTCCATTTTTAAACTGGCCTTAAGTCCCTTGCTTTCCTAGTTTTGTCTGCGAGGACAGAGCAATCCTTCTTACTCTCTGCCCTGTCTCTTTTGGCAGGCTTGGGGACCAGTTCTACAAAGAAGCAATTGAGCACTGTCGTAGCTACAACTCTCGGCTGTGTGCTGAGCGCAGTGTCCGTCTGCCCTTCCTGGATTCACAGACTGGGGTAGCTCAGAACAACTGCTACATCTGGATGGAGAAGAGGCACAGGGGACCAGGTTGGTAGCGCTGTGTCTGTGTATGCATGTGCACGTATGGAGGGTTGGCCACCGAGCCCTCATGGGGTTTAATTAGCAGGAGCTCAAACCTGCTACAGGCCACAGAGAAGAGAAGCTGCCTAAACCTCTGTGCCTGCAGGGGATTTCCTTTGGTAACTGCACAGAGCTCATCCTAATTATTCTCTCTCTACCCAAAGAATTGCCTGACATGGTAGTTTCTAAGGCTGCATCATTGTATGTCTTTTAATGCTATTGATCCCAGCCTGCTGCAAAAGACAGACTGCTCTGCTCTAAGCAGGGCTGGAATTATCTTTAGGGTGGGGGGGTAGAGTTTCTCATATGAATACAAAAAATAAGGAATTACATGGGAAAGGATATACAGCTGAGGTAAACCCAACCATTGGATGTAATGCCAACCATACATCTGGCTGCATCAAAGAAATGTGGCCAGCAGCTCCTCACCTTCTGCTCTCATGAAGCCCCATCTGGGTTTTTTCGTCCTGCTCTGGAGTCCTCAGCACAAGAAAGACATGAGACTGTTGGGGTGGGTCCAGAGAAGATGATCAGAGGGGTGGAGCACCGCTCCTACCAGGACAGGCTGAGACAGTTGGGGTTTTTCAGCCTGGAGAAAAGGGCTTTGGGGAAAAAAATAGCAGGCCTATGAGGAAGCTGTGGAGGGACTTTTTACAGCAGCTTGTAGTGAAAGGAGAGGAAGGCTGTGGATGCGGTTTACCTGGATTTCAGTGAAGCATTCAACACGGTCTCCCCTGATATTCTCCTGGTGAAGCTGGCAGCAAACGGCTTTGACAGGAATATTCTATGCTGGGTCGGGAACCGGTTGGACAGACGAGCTCAGAGAGTGGTGGTGAATGGTGTTGCATATAGTTGGCCACCAGTTACTAGTGGTGTCCCTCAATGTGTTGGGTCCTGTCCTGTTCAACATCTTCATTGGTGATGAGTTGGAATCCATCACAAACTGTGATGGATTGCGGATGACACCAAGCTTGGAGCCCATGTAGATTCGTTGGAGGGTAGGAGGGCCCTGCAGAGGGGCTTGGACAGACTGGAGAGATGGGCAGACTCCAATAGGATGAGTTTTAACAAG
>VZRI01012411.1:35811-66410 GCA_013397515.1 Upupa epops
GGCTGCTTCCTCCCTGAAAGTGTTCAAGGCCAGGTTGGATAGGGCTCTGGGCAACCTGGTCTGGAGAGAGGTGTCCCTGCCCATGGCAGGGAAAGTGGAGCTAGATGATCTCTGAGGTCCCTCCCGACTCAAACCATTCTATGATTCTGTGAATCTAAAACATAGGAGACTCCAGTTACTGGAATGAATTTGTCTTAATGATTAGAAGTATGCCTGAACTCCTGGTTCTGCTTTGGGCAAGTTACCTGGATATTGATTCTGAGCTGCAGTTTCCTCAGGACAGAAGGAAGTTGGTGTGTGTCCTTAGAAAGCTTGGCCTGATGTCTGTTCCAGAGCTCAGTGAAGCTCCAGGGAGCACAGCACTGTTATCTTTGCAGACTTTGGAATCAATCAATCTGAGGTCCTTGTTTGAAAGGCAAAGACAGTAACTGGGTCAACGACTGGAGGTATTACTCAGACAGAAGTCCTCCTGAACTACAGGAGAGGTTTGCTTAGACTGTGTCTCAGTGTCTTACCCACCCTCAGCTCAGAGACAGACTCTTTGACAGCACAAAACTGTATTTTTATTGTTCAGTTGTTCTTGGTGCAGAGCAGAGAATCCAGGCAGGAAGGTGCCGCCTGTTCTTCCCTCCTCCACTGCCCAGTTTGTGGGAGATGGAGTGGGAGAAACAAACAGGATATTCTCTCCCCTTCTGGAACAAAACTGTTGCCTGAGGGAAGGATTTTTACCCTGCACCTATTCCTAAAAATCCAAAGTAGATTTAATACTGTCTTGCCATACTATCAGAAGACAACTTCTAGAGCAAAATACAGCTCCTTTTGGTGCAGGAGACAACAGGTGTTTGCACAGAGTTAAAAATACCCAGAGCAAGTTTCAGCTGACCAAAGTACTGGGGTAATCTGGGACTACTGGATGTGATTGACAAGCTGGGAGTTGTCTGAGGTTCTGGGCTAACCCTTCTTATGTAGGTTGCTTCATGACCACAGTTGGGTTTTTGTTTCAGCTGAAAATTCCCCATGCTTAAGAGATTATGCTTGGGCAAAACCAGATTTTTTTGCTAATCTGTTTACTCAAGGAATTTCTGTTCTTGTAGCATCTGGTTAGGAGTAAAGTGCTGCTCTTTTTCTCCTATCCAGGGCTGTCATAAAGAGGTTAAACATATACTGCATCCATGAGTAATGTTTTGGTGAAAGCATCAGCTACAAAAATAGGTGTTTTCCATCTTGTAATGGTCTCATTGGTGTCTTGGCACTTAGAGAACAAATCACAGAATCATGGAATGTTAGGGGTTGGAAGGGACCTCTACAGATCATCTAGTCCACCCCCTCTGCCAGAACAGGATCACCTAGATCAGGTCACACAGGGCTGCATTCAGGCAGTTTTGAACATCTCCAGAGCAGGGGACTCCACAATCTTTCTGGACAGCCTGTCGCCCCCACAGTGAAGAAGTTTCTCCTCACATTGTAATGGAACTTGCTATGTTCAAGTTTATACTTGTTATTCCTTTTCCTGTTACTGTGCACCACAGAAAAGAGACTGACCCTTTCCACTTGACACCCACCCCTCAGATATTTATAGACGTTAACAAGATCTCCACATATCGTCATATACCATCAAATCATCATATAAGTATCACAACAGGAACCAAGAGGTACTAAAGCTTTGCCACAAGCTCCGTGGACTACCTTGAGCAGGTCACAGTGCAAATCTTTCTTTCCTCACTTTTGACAGTGAGCTGTTCAGCAGCTTATCCTGCAGAAGGGCTTCAGTGGCATTGCTTCTGTGGGTCTGCAGTGGAGATTAACGGCAGAACATTCTTTTGAGAGAGACTTAAGCAAAACAAGCTTTGTGCATCTGTGTTGGCCACCAATTTTGATGCCTTTGTTATTCTGAATTAGCATGATTAGTGCAAAGTGAAGCACCCCTCTTCCCCCATATTTGCTTTCCTCTTTATGGATTTTTATTAGCTTATTTAGTGCTCTCTTGGGTGTCTTTACATCATCCGTTTCTTTTGGTGTTATGATGGGTCAAAGCAACCTTCCACAGTTTGAGCAGGTCTGGTTTTAGAGTGTACACTGTGCACTTACGCCTATAATGAAGGGCTCTCTGCCAACCACCCTGGTGTCTGTCTTTTGTGCTGCATCCACTATCATTAGCTGTCCCTAACCTAAAAAACTGAGTAAAGACAAATGGCAAGGCTCCAGGACATCTTCTCACTTACTGAGGACTTGAAAAACAGAGAGAAAAGTCAGGATCTCAGCATATTAACCCGGTTTCTTACTGTTCTCTTTGTTAAAAGACTCAGAAAACTGCCTCTCTCTTAATTTCACACAATACTGCACATAACTCCCTTCTTTTCCCCTCCTCCCCTGGCCTTTCACACCAGCTTTGAGTTATGACTCTCCTACACTAATGAGATAAACAACATAACTCACTGCAGGTTCTGCTATTTGCTCTATAAGCAAATGGTTGTAGCTTTCTCTGGTTGCCCTGTAAGGCACCAGAGGAAGAGAGGGCCAAGCCTGACTGAAGACAGTAAGACTTGTCTATGCATCATTCCCATTTGCACTGCAGAATTGGGTGGGAGGGGCTGGATTCAGAGCCTTCAGGACTAAACCTCTCCTTCCTGTTCCTCCATCACATTTCATGTTAAGCGGGATGGTGACACATGGGAGTCAGAGTGGAGGACTATATGTAGGATCTGATGGGTTAGGATCAGACGAGGCCCTGGCACATGTTTTTAGTTGATTGGATAGCTGTTCATTAATGAGCTAGGATGTTGTGAATAGGAAAAAAGAGCTTGCCTCACTGTTGAATCATAGATTCCTAGACTCATAGAACAGTTCAAGCTGGAAGGGACCTTAAAGATCATCTAGTTCCAACCCCCCTGCCAGGGAAACCCCCCACTAGATCATGTTTCTCGAGGCCCCAGCCATCTGGCCTTGAACACTTCCAGGGAGGGTGCAGCCACAGCCTCCATGGGCAACCTGTTCCAGTGTCTCGGCACCTTCATTGCAAAGAACTTCCTCCTGACTTCCAGTCTAAATCTCCCCTCTTCCAGCTGGAAACCATTCCCCCTGCTCCTACCCCTCTAAGCCCTTGGAAACAGCCCCTCCCCAGCTTTCCTGTAGCCCCTGGGAAGCCGCATTAAGATCTCCCTGCAGTCTCCTCCAGGCTGAACAGCCCCAATTCTCAGCGTAGGAGAGGTGCTCCAACCATCCTCGTGGCCCTCCTCTGGACATGTTCCAACAGCTCAATCTCCTTCCTGTGTTGGGGGCTCCAGAACTGGATGCAGTACTGCAGATGGGGTCTGGAATAGAGCAGAATAGAGGTGGAGGATCCGCTCCCTTGACCTACTGGTCCTGCTTCTCCTGAAGCAGCCCGGGATGCGGTTGGCTTTCTGGGCCGCAAGCAAACATTGCCAGCTCCTACTAAGTTTTTCATCAACCAACACCTCCAAGTCCTTCTCCTCAAGGCTGCTCTCAATCTGTTCCCCACCCTGCCTGTCATTGTGCCTGGGATTGCCTCGACCCAGCTGCAGGACCTTGCCCTTGGCCTTGTTGACTCTCAGGAGTTTGGCAGTGGCCCAGCTCTCCAGCCTGTCCACGTCCCTCAGGATGGTCTCCCTTCTCTTCAGGGTGTCCACCACACCACACACTTGGTGTCATCTCTTATTGATCTATCTCCTATGTGGGCTGGGCTGTAGGTCCTCTAGGGACCTTTCCCACTTTGTCTTTCCAAGGATATCTGCTTTGTTTCTTGTTTGGCTTTCAGCATTCATGGTTGGCTTTCACTGTCTTGGCTGAGTCCAGACCTGCTACTTCACATAAGAGCACTCAATAATTGAACTCACATTTACAGATACTTCCTCAAAACTGCAGTAGATCTTTGCTCCTCTCTGGAGACAAAGGGACAAATGCTTAAAGATGGCATTTATGTAATTCAAATGACTCCTTTGTGGAGACCTGTGCAGTGGAGGTCTGGGTCTCTGAGTCTCTGTCCTATTGCTTTGCTTTAGCAGCACCATTTCAATATTGTGAGCAATTTCTTACACAGGCCCTGCTGTGAAAGGTCAAGGCTTCTTAACTCCACGTTTTTAATGACTCGTATCAGAGCCAGGTACAATACTCATCAATTGGTAATTGTTTGCAGTGGTTAATATTTGCAAAGTACTATGAAGGAGTGAGTCCAAACACCACAGATGTGCTTGTTATTCACACGTTTATATCCAAACCAGTCCTAAGCCATTCACTCTGAAATGTGTCCTTCTTGGGGTAGGCATAGTGCCCAGCAAGCTGTGCAGCCATGAAAAAAAGGGTGTAAAAATTCATGAGACTTATGGCTATGAGCCCAAAACTCAAGTTCATAGGGCTCTGGCTATACCCAGGCGCTGTGCTGTAGAGACTGTTTATGCACCAAGGCTTCTGAATTCTTTCTCCTACACTGCTCTCCAACAGGTCAGTCCCCAGCCTAGATGGGTACCTGGGGTTGTTCTTGCCCAGGTGCAAGACTCTACACTTGCCTTTGTCACACCTCATTAAATTTCTCCCTGTCCAGCTCTCCAGCCTGTCCAGCTCTCGCTGAATGGCAGCACAGTCTGCTGGGGGGTTGGCAACACCACCCAGCTTTGTGCCATCAGCAAACTTGCTGACAGTGCACCCTAATCCCTCATCCAAATGATTAATGAATAGACTGAAGAGGACTGGTCCCAGTACTGATCCTTGGGGGATTCCACTAGATACAGGCCCCCAACAGGCCTCTGTCCCATTAACCACTATTTCCTGCAGCCAGTTCACAATCCACCTCACTACCCAATCATCCAGTCCACACTGCCTCAGTTTGGCCATGAGGATGCTATGTGAGACTGTGTCAGATGCCTTCCTGAAGTCAAGACAGACTGCATCCACTGCTCTGCCATCACCTCTCCACCTGGTTATGCCCTCATCAAAGGCTGTCAGGTTGGTCAAGCATGACTTCCCCTTGGTGAAGCCATGCTGACTGTCCCTAATGACCCTCCTGTCCCTGATGTGCCTGGAGACAGCGTCCAGGACAAAATGTTCCATCGCCTTTCCTGTGATGGAGGTGAGGCTGACTGGTCTATAGTTACCTGGGTCCTTACCCTTTTTGAGATTGCAGTGACATTTGCTGACCTCCAGTCCCTAGGCACCTCTCCTGATCCCCATGACTTAGAAATTAGTTGGGATCTGAATTTGCATTCCAACAGCTGAAATATTTCAAAACAGGAGCTTAGGCTTCACTTGCTGAATTTGATTAGCCTGTTCCCTTGAGATGAATAGATTTGTTGTCCCTTTCCCCAGGTCCACCCCTCTCCCCCTGACCCCTGCCATGGCTATTAGTTTTACCAATATCCTTATTTGGTTCAATGAGCCAGTTTTGTTCCCAAGCTGGAACACTCTCCTAGTTGGTTCAGAAGTGAGAGAACCCTTGGGCCATCCTGGAGCCCTTGAGCTGTCCTGCTTTACTGACACCCCCTTGATGCTGTCCAACTGTTCAGATAGGGTGACACCATTCCTGTCCTCTCTTTTGCATCGTGTTGCCTGTTTTCTAAGGACAGAATCTGGAGCAGCAGGTCATACTCTGTAGTCCCTTCATGACTACCAACAACAGGAGAAGAATGAAAGAGCCAAAGCAGAACTGGTAGATGAAGAGGCCAGAGGAAGCAGGGGACAGGATGAAATTCTTCTAATTTGTGTGTCTTGGTGGGTATTTCTGTGCATCTTGAGTAGCTGAGGCAGCGGAGGATACTTTGAAGCACTTGGCAGTGTGCTTCAGTGTCCCTAATAGTGAGGCATTCACAAAGTTCTGCTGTGTTCTGAATACAAGAGACAAAAACATGGCTTGAACATTGGCTAAGATGTGTCTCAGGAGAGCCAAGGCAGCTCTGAAGCCAGCGATGACAAATGTGATTCAATGGAGCATGCAGTAATATAAACATTACTGCTGTATCTCCTCCCTCATTCAGGATGTTGGCATGAGGACGTAATAACCAGAACGAAGAATCTGTCTTCAAACAGAAGTCCAGGATTTAAGCAAAAATACGGAGTCCAAATAGCCAGACCTCATGGGTCTTGGTTTGCTTCCATTTGGAAGGCACACATTTCCTGAGCTGCTCTGTGCATCAAGGCCTTACAATTTCCATGCTGGAACTTCATCTCTTCTCTCCCAAGGGCTTTTCACTGCCTGTGGAGGAGACATTGCACCTGTGACCCAGGAGAGTCTGAAATTCTGTTTACCCTGAAGAAATCACAAATTATTAATGTGCAGCTCTGGTTTCAGGGAGTTGAGTGAAGTGTCTAAATGAGACCTGGATTCTCTATAGGCTTCATCCCAAGAGGTGTTGAGAGCTTCAGGAGGACTGGATGCCTTGAGTTCATCATTCTGCTTCATGAATTGCAGGATTGAACCCTCCAACAAGGAGAGGCTGGAAGGGCAAGAACAAAGATGCTAGAGACAGCGCTTGTGGTTTACAAACTAAAATGTGATTATATTTATTTTTGCCTTTAATCTTCAGGCCTGGCCCCAGGTCAGCTGTACACGTACCCAGCACGGTGCTGGCGCAAGAAGAGGCGTTTGCATCCCCCTGAGGATTCCAGGCTGAAGCTGCTAGAAATTAAACCTGGTAAGTATTTGTTTGCATCTCTCTCTCCGTCTCCTTTGCTACAGAGCAGTTGGCATACATACAAACCTGGCATTTAGACCTTGGACTTCAACTTTGCCCCTCTTCAGCTATTTCTCTTTGCATCTGCTCCATCGTACATGATTTGCTGCGACAATTAGCAGCAAAGCCTCTGCACGTGACCCATCCCTTCTAAAAATGTGCACAATCTGTATTGAATGCAATGGGAGCTAAATTTACCTTCCACAGGGGTGAATCCTGGCCTCTCTTAACAAATTCATAAGGGTGTAAAGGATCAGTCTTTCATTAATGATGACCTCAGTGCTTTATTTAAACAAAATCCTGCTCTGGCATCTGCTGCCTAATCACTGTGGAAAAGACCACTGTGTGTGCCGAACACTACGCTGATAAGGGTTTTCCATAATGGGGTTGGGGACTAGGATTGGGACTCGATTATAAATAACAAATAATAAAAAGTAGTGAATATATGCCACTCGTATATGTGTGTGTGTGTGTGTGTGTGTGTGTGTGTGTGCACGCACCTTAGCCCATTCTGTCTTCATTCCTGTTGTCCCTGCTCTGTGCTCGTCCTCCGTGATTAAACTGTGCGAAGTGATGAGTCTGGATGCTGAATGAATAGCTGTAAAACAGATGTGGAGGACGTACAGCTGGATCAGGCAGAGTGTAGGGTTGTGCATTCTTTCCTGGAGTTAGGAATAGAGGCTTTCTGTCTTTGAGGTCACCTGTTCTGAGAAACAAGGAACATGCAAATTTACAGCTGTATGTGGTTCTTCAGAGGTGAAACACTGCCAGCATAAAAAGTACAGGAGAAAACCCCAAAGTGTAAATTAAGACTATTTAAAAAGTCTTAACTGACAGAATAAGGTGTCTGGGAATGTAGCTGTTCCCAGCAGTGCTGATGACTTTTCTCCTGTGCAGTAGTTGGTGAAGAGAGGGGAAGGAGTGATAGAGGCAACTTCTAAACCCAGCAGAATCAGAGGCAAAACAAATGTTGATTTTGGTAGAAGCAGTTGTGAGCTCTCTACCTTCAATACAGCAGATGTCAGCAGGCAGTTGGACAAGAGGAAGAAATAAATGTCTAGAACAGCTCAGCTGGGGTTCAAACCCAGGACAAAATCTCAGCCAGCAAATAGAACTAGACCTCACAGCAGAGCCACTCAGAAAGGACTGGAAATCAGTCAGGCAAGCTGATGGAAATGAGACTGGACTCTAGGAAGAAGATGATGATGTTAGCCTATAGAAATGTCTACCTCAGTCTTTGCAATGATGCCAACACCGCTGTGCCTTGGTAATTTACAAAGGTAAAAGCAGAGTTTGACTCTTCTTTGTTAGCATTCTGCTCCTTTGCTGTACTCAATGAATGCTGAATTAGTGCATCCTCCATGCCACAGGGCATGAAAGAAGATTTCCACACAGTTATCAGACAAAGAGACCTCAGCAAGTCTGTTTCTGTGTTGTTTTCCCCGCTATAAACATCTCCTTTGCATCTCAGGACAGCTACTTCTGTTGCATTGCCAGTGGCAGCCCAATAAGGCCACTTAAATTGCTTTGCCACTTAAAGCTATTTTCCAACTGATTTCTATCTAGCAATTAACTTTCCTTACCAGTTACACCCCCAAACCATCTCACTTCATCTGTGCCGACCCAGAACTGACTCTCTATCCAAAAATCGGATTTTTGCCTTTGCTGATTTGAAAATCTAAAACCAAGAAAAGCATTGGATCCCCATAGATAAAGTTGCTTTGACAATTTGAGAAAAGACAAGTGACATTAGTTAGTTACCTGGGGCTGTTCAGCCTGAGGAAGACCTCATTGCCCTCGACAGCTGCCGGAAGGGACACTGTAGAGAGGTGGGTGCTGGTCTCTTCTCACAGGTCTTTAGTGACAGAACGAGAGGGAAGAGCCTCAAGCTGCAGGAGGGGAGGGTTAGTCTCACATTAGGAAACATTTTTCCACTGAAAGAGTGGTTAGGGATTGGAACAGGCTGCTCAGGGAGGAGGCTGAGCCACCATCTCTGGAGGTGTTTGAAAATCATTTAGATGTGGTAACTATAGAGGAGATTCTATATAAATATCAGAAGGAACTTCTTCACAGTGAGGGCAATGGAGCACTGGAACAGGCTGCCCAGGGAGGTTGTGAAGTCTCCTTCTCTGGAGACGTTCCAGATCCATCTGGCTGTGTTCCTGTGTGAGTTGGTCTAGGTGATCCCGCTGTGGCAGGAGGATTGGACTAGATGATCTTTCAGGGTCCTTTCTGATCCCTAATGATTCTATGATTCTGTGAAATGTTCCATAGTGACATTCCACCTGGGGCTTGGATATCCTGATCATGGCTTAGATATGTTCTCAGCACAAGGGTGCTGAGGGACTGGAACAAACTACCCAGGGAAGATGTGGCTGCACCCTCCTTGGAAGTGTTCAAGCTTGGGTGAGAGCCTGAGCAACCAAGTCTGTTTGAGAGACGTTGCTGCTCATGGCAGGAGGTTTGAGTACATGATCTCTAAGGTCCCTCCTAACCTGAGCCACTCTCTGATTCTATTTTTCATTTCCTCCTACAAACCCTGGTAGAGTTGTTTGATATCAGATTGCTAAGTGCCACTCAAAACAATGTCTGATCTGTGTTTAATTTGACATATGAGACATACCTGTGTGACCATGCTTACATATAAGCTATTATCTCCTTCAACCATCTCAATTTACCTTGTAGGGACTGTGTCTGACTGTACAAGGAACTGTGTTTCTCCTGGGAAGTGCTAAGTGCCCCCAGCTCTTGTGGAAGACACTCAGCTTGTCTGTGGAGGTCTGTGCTGTTTAAGATGAGGCACTTCACTGCAATAAATTTAAGATGAAATGAAAAAGCACAGGACAGAATTAACACTACTAACGCATGATAGCATCTAGAGACTCAAGAAGAATGTTAGATCATCATCTGGAGGGGTTATTGTTGAGGCTTCTTATACACTCTGCTACAGTCATGTTCTATGGCAAATCTTACAGTCTAAATATACAGAAAATAGTAAAGAAAACCAGTTAAATTCCAGAATATAGAAATGAGCAGCAAAGATAATAAACTACTTATATGGAGGTTCAGCCAGAGGTTTTGGAGGAGCTGAAAAATCAAACCCAGGAGCACAGAAAGAGTTCAGTCCTCCTCCGTTCTGTGCTCTTCTTTCTTCCCCTGGTTGCTCAGTCCAGGTCACTCTAAGAATCTTCAGCATAAAAATAATTCACAACACTAATTGAACGAGTATTTTCTTTGATAGTTTTTCTCTGAGAGGCCAGTTAAAATTGAGTAATTTCACTTTCAATTTCAGCAGTTGTTACGGAATCACATGTTGGTTCTTACTCACTTCTACGAGAGAGCAGTGAACAGGCAGGTCTTTTCTTAGCAAAGTTTTCCTGCTATTTAACACACATGGAAATTTCTCCATGATTAAAAATTAGATTCTGTTTCTGTTATAAAACCTACCTGTGGCTCCTCTTTAAGACCATTAAGTCTGTTAAGTCTTAGGATCAAAAATGGCAGAACAATTCTGGTGCCAAATAATAGGATGTGCCTAAGACTCAGATTGATTGGAAACCACAGTCCTGAGTGGGGCTGTAATGTCAGTGTATCACAGAATCATAGAATGAGTTGGGTTGGAAGGGACCTCCAAAGGTCATCTAGTCCAACCCCCCCCCTACAACAAGCAGGGCCATCTCTAACTAGAACAGATTGCCCAAAGCCCCATCCAGCCTGACCTTGAATGGCTCCAGGGATGGGGCCTCCACCACCTCTCAGGGCAGCCTGTTCCAGTGACTCACCACCCTCAGATTCAACAACTTTTTCCTGAGATCTAGCCTAAACCTACTCATTTTCAGCTTAAAACCTTTACTCCTCATCCTATCGTTCCCTGTTCTTGTGAACAGTCTTCCCCAGCCTTCTGACAACCCCTTTCAAGGACTGGAAGGTCATTACAAGGTCCCCCTGGAGCCTTCTTCTCAGGCTGAACAACTCCAACTCTCTCAGCCTGTCCTTGTGAGAGAGATTCTCCAGCCCTCTGATGATGTTCTTGGCTTCCTCCAGACCTACTACAACAGGTTCTCTTCTTGTGTTGGGTGCTTCTGAGCTGGATACAGAACTCTAAGTGAGGTCTCACCTGGGCAGAGTAGAGTCAAGCCTGAGGTAGCTGGGTAAAACATTTCAAAGTGACAGAGGGTTTCAATTAACACAAGGTCTAACCTTAGAAGGAGAGAAAAACAGCCTAATAGTCTCCATGGGAGAAGAAATCAGTGAGGTAGGAACAGTCAGAACAGGAGGAGTACCTGAGCAGCTGCACTTTTGATGTCTTCTGCTAAATACCTGAATTTACCTGCTGGAAATGCTCGGGAAAGGTAGATGATGCAAGTGAAGATCATAGAATCATAGAATTGTTTAGGTTGGAAAAGACTTCAAGATCATCAAGTCCAACCATTAACCCTAAAGCACCAGATCTCCACGGCTTTTAACCATGTCCAGGGATGGCAATTCAACCCCCTCCCTGGGCAGCCTGTTCCAAAGCCTGAGGACCCTTTCCATAACTATTTTCCTCATGTTCAATCTGAACTTCCCCTGATGCAACTTGAGGCCATTTCCCCTTGTCCTATCACTTGTTGGGAGAAGAGACCAACCCTCACCTCTGTACCATCTCCCTTCGAGTAGCCATAGACAGAAAACAGGTCCCCCCCAGTCCCACTCCCCTCCAGACCAACCAGCACCAGCTCCTTCAGCTGTTCCTCATGAGTTTGTTCTCCAGACCCTTCACCAGCTTTGTTGCCCTTCTCTGGACCTGCTGCCGCACCTCAATGTTTTTCTGGTATCGAGGTTCCCGAAACTGACTGCAGTACTCAATGTGTGGCCTCTCCAGATGGTTGTTTTTGGCCTGTTCCTCCTGCTTTGGGATACTGGTGTCCAGAGGATGCACCATCCATCCCCTAACATCTAAGTACCTGGTAGGAAAAGCTGTTCAGTCTGCTTTTCTTGCAGCCCCATAAAAGAAACACCAATGTTCTCAGCATGAATACCCCCATCCATCATTTCTGCTCCATTCCCAGGTCATCCTGTACTCTCCAGCCTTCACCTTGGAGCCTCCACCAGAAGGCCAAACCCTGCTCAGACCAGGGAGGCAGGGCAATGTGTACGAAGCCAGACATCACCTTGCTCCCAGAAAACGTGATCTAAGGATAATAATGATAATAAAATGACAACCGGGCAAGTTTGTCTTCCCAGGCCACTGGCAGCTGTCTCAGTTGTTCAGACTTCTGAGAGGCTTCTGCAAAGATACCTCTGTGTGGAGCTCCTACTAGAGTTTTAAGTGTTCCTGGCTTTTATAAACATTCAGTCTTGTGAAACCTACATTTGGGGCAGATAAGACATGACAGCCTGCAGGCAGAAGCAACTTCTGCTCTCAGATGAGGTCTAGATCCCTCCTGCAAGAGGGAATTTAAGCAGCTCCTATTAACTCCCGTGACTTCTGCTCTCTCCTTGCCAAAACTTTGTTATTATTATTGTTAGTAGTAGTAGTGTTAGTATTATTAGTATTATTTTAAAATCTGCTGTTTATTCCTTTACTTCTGCATCTTGGAGCACTTTGACCTTTAAAATAACCCCTCTTTTATAATCCGTTCTTCAGTACTTGTCAAGGTCACTGACCTTAGTGTTTCGGGCTCCTCCAGCCGCCAGGTGTTTCTGTGGGAGGACCGCGCCCGGGCTCTGCCGCCGCCTGCAGCAGCCGGCGGTGCTGGAGACCAGCAGAGGGAGCAGGGACCAGTGTGTTCTGCGCGAGGGCCGGGCCCGCCTCTGCTTCGTGGGAACGGCAGCTCAGGCAGCACTCACCTCGGCCGACATGGAGCTCTGCAGGCATCGAAGTAGAGTAGGATAGGGTAGGAAAGGTACCGAGCCTGCTCCATGAGTCACCATTTTAACAGATCCTCCTCTGTAGCAGGAATAGGCAGTTTCTGAAGCAGTATGCCTTACGAACAGGATTTGTTTCTGGTAGGTGGTGCCGAAGCGACAGCCCTGCCGGGTGTTTAGGTCAAATGATAGGCAAATATTAGGTCAAATGTCAAATGACATCCCAGAGGCTGGGTGATGGTTTGTATTTGAAGAAGTTCCATGACTCCCGTCAATGAAATGTACTGAGCAATCCCACGTGGTTGCTGTAGCTCCTGGTTGAACTAGAGCAGATCTCATTTTCACCCATCCCCACCAGGTTTGATGTTTGGCACCTTACGTAGAAGAAAGCAAAGAATCCTCTTTTTGTGACAGGGATAATTTTCAGTTCCCATCTGATGTGTTACAGCGCACATCTGCACGCTGGTCATGCTGAGCCCAGAGGTTGGTCTATTATAGAATCACAGGATTGTTCAGGTTGGAAAAGACCCTTAAGATCATCAAGTCCAGCCAATAACCCTATGTACCAAGGACCTCTATGTGTCACTGCAGCACTCGGGAATAAAAAGAAGCTTTATGTTGTGAATCCAAATCTGGGGGCAGGGATGCTGCAAGGTGGGGTTTAATTTTTTATGTGGTTGGTTTTTTTTCTTTCAAGGCTAGATAGGAAATTTCAACATGTAAGAAAAAGGAATCACTATGGCTGTAAGAGACCCTAAACACCCCAACGTATACCTACAATTTCTTGAGGAAATTTGGAACATCTCATGTGAATGGGGGAACCATTCATTTTTCACCAGCTCTAGCTTTTGTTTGTACCAAAATTCAAAAATCTATTTAGAGATTTCTGCTGCGCCCTTACTTTTTAGGGTTCTTATTCAGCAAAGTACCTCACTTTTGGCCTGAATATAAGGATGTGTTTATTCACCAGCTAAGCCTGCAGCTTACAGATGGATCCATCAGTGCTACTGAATCAAAACAGTCGGCTCCAATTCCCCACTAATCTTGCCTTCAGATTGTTCACAGCAGGACGTGGCACCACAGGCAGGAGCTGCTGCTCAGTGGCACCGACACATTTGGCTGTGACTCTGGTTTGAAAAAGTGACTCGCTTTGACTAAGATAAAACTCAGTGTGGGACCTCATTGTGAACCAGCTCCTTTGTTTTGTACAACCAGTGCCTGTTTCATCTCATCCACCACCTTTAAATACTTCTTCAAATGGAGACCTTTGCTAGTCAAAATCTCTGGCTGGATAGTTTGCCTTCTGCATGTGTTCACTGACACTCAATCATACAAGAATTGCAGTCAAATGTCTTTGTCCCAGTGCCAATCTACAGCAGAGGTGCCTATTTCTGCATTTTGTGTCCTGCCACACCATCACACAGTTGCACCGCTGGTACCCCGTACAGGACTGCATAGCACCAGGAGCAATAGGAGCTCTTTCTCTCTGCTGCTCAGTGTGTAAAACGGAGGTGCTAAAGCATTAACCTCATTTGTCCATCTCAGAAAAGTGCCTACCAGTTAATAAATCTTTCTAGAGAGCTGGGCAGGGGTAGGGAAGACCTTTTATGTAAAGGAACGCGTGTATAAGGGTCCAGAAAAACGCGATGAAGCTGGTGAGAGGTCTGGAATACAGACCTTAGGAAGAGTGGCTGAGGGAACTGAGGCGATTTAATCTAGAGAAGAGGAGGCTGAGAGGAGACCTTATTGATCTCTACAGCTACCTAGAAGGAGATTTTAGTGAGGCTGGTGCTGCTCACTTCTCCCAAATTACTAATGATAGGATGAGGGGAAATGGCCTCAAGTTGCATCAGGAGATTGGATCTTAGGAAGAAGTTCTTTCCTGAAAGAGTGATTGAGCACTGGAACAGGCTGCCCGGGGAAGTGGTGGAATCACCATCTGTGGAGATGTTTAAAATATGAGTAGATATGGCACGTCAGACAATATGATCTAGTGGTTAGGGAGATCGTAGGATCATAGAATCATCAGGGATTGGAAGGGACCTGGAAAGATCTAGTACAATCCCCCTGACACAGCAGGACACCTAGACCAAGTCATAAACAGAACATTATTGATTGGAAGTGACCTGGAAAAATCATCCAGTCCAATCCCCCTGCCATGGCAAGATCACCCAGACCATGTCCAGGTGGGTTTCAAACATCTCCAGAGAAGGAGACTCAACAATCCTCCCNAGAAAGCTGTGGTTTGTAGCCCCCTTCAGATCCTGGAGGCCACAATAAGGTCACCTGGGAGCCTCCTCTTCTCCAGACTGAACAGCCCCCTCTCTCAGTCTGGTCTCATAGGAGAGGTGCTCCAGCCCTCTGATCATAGCTTGGAGACTGACCTGTCGGACAGCACTGCAGGAGAAAGGGACCTGGGAGTTCTGGAGGTCAGCAGGATGACCATGAGCCCGCAATGTGCCCTTGTAGCCAAGAAGGCCAATGGCATCCTGGAATGCATTAGAAGGGGGTTGGTTAGTAGATTGAGAGAGGTTGAACAGAGAAGGTGTGGAGTCTCCTGCTCTGGAGACATTCAAAATCCACCTGGACTATTCCTGTGTGACTTAGTCTAGGTGTTCCTGCTCTGGCAGGGGGGTTGGACTAGGTCATCTTTCGAGGTTTCTTCCAACCCCTAACATTCTGTGATTCTGTGATGAGTAGGTCCTCTGTACATCACCGCTGGTGGGTCTGTGTTATCTTCTTCAAATCCTGGCAGTGCCTGGTGGGTACTGTTACATACGACAAGCTGCAGATGCTTGGGCCAATTCAGCTCAGTAGGTTCAAGGATAGGTGAATGAAATACATTGTTTTCTTGAAGTGAGGTTTTGCAGTATGGAAAGCAACCACAGTAATTTCTAGAAAAGCACCTACCATTCTAGACATAGTCCAAGAAAGAAAACAAAACCAGAATTTCTGCTGCTTAGCACCACAGTCATGCTGCTAAAATATGTAGGATTAATGTCGTGTGAATAGTTTCTCTTTCATTTGTGGGATGTGGAGCAGGTCACTCCAAGTATGTTCTATGCCCAGTTTCACCAGGAGAGCTGTGTTGGTTAGGTAAGATTGCTTCTCTGGATCTCTTGAGATTTCTCCTGCTCCTGCTGTGGCTGAGCCAGGCTGCATAATTAGGAGTCAGTTAGCTGTGAGAAGAAGCCACTGGCCTTTGGAACCTTTCTGGGTTTTGATCAAAAGCCACTTGAAGCCAGACCCCTCTGGCTCAAGTCCTCGGTCTACGGCAGATGTAGCAACTGAACGAGATAAAGTGGTTTTGGAAACTGTTAAATACCTTCCTGAGCTGCCCGGCTCTTGTCCCTCAAACAGGAAAGTAGGCTGCATAGGCAGCAACCCATCACCACGAGGCTGTTGTGATTTCAGGAGCAATGCAGCTACTGGAAGGTGAGTTGTCCACCAGTGTGCAGTCTCAGCTGGATTGAGTGTGTTTTTGAAAGCAGAGCTGGAGTGACTTTGAGCAGTTTGGAAAATGCTTTTTTTGCTGCAGTAAGCCACCACATTGGAGGAATGAGTTCACCTGATGAGCAGCTCAGGGCTTTCACAGTATGACTACAGGTCATCTCTTGGGACTTGATCTATAAGATGCGAGGCATGCTTGGAGGGCTCAGGAAGATGAGATGGTATTGTCTTGAAATACCTGGGCTTCTTTAGAGGGAGCTTTCTTGTGGTGCTGCCATCCTTTCTGAGGTACCCAGCCCATTGTTTTCCTCTTTCTCTTTTTTTTGGCTACTGTGTGTTTGACCAACAGCTGTCTGATGAGACACATCTTTGGGAAGAATTTTTCAGCTTAAGTTGCCAAGGCTTGACTGTGAATGCTGTGTCTCTAGAAGACATGTCATTCCTTCTGCAGTGGAAGGTGCTGTGGGATTTATCTCCTTATTACCAAGTTAACATTGATGTTTGTAAGTAACCATCAAGATGACTTATTTCTGAAATAAACAGATTTAACCTTAAAAAGAGGGGAGCGCAGGTGAACTGAGTATGGAATTCTCTACTTCTGGAAAAGGTGGCTTTGGAAGAGTATTTCAACTCTCCCTGAGTAGGCTTGCTGGTGAGTAGGTGTGGGTTGCCCAAGCAGTTACCTCAAGGCTTGTCAGGAGGAAGGGATATGGGAACCCCTGAGGAAGCACTGGAGGGTGGTAGGTGGAGAAATGCTGGAACCTGGCAGATTGATTTCCCTCAAGGCACAAATCATCAGCTCTCCAGTGAAGGGATGGGTGGCTGGGAAGTGTCTGTCCTGTAACGAGCCTTGCAGCTAGAGCTGAACCTAAACAGCTTTGCCAGCAAACGTGCTGGCACTTTTCTTAGTACAGCAGGTATTGATGCCTGGAAAAGAATAAGCCACACCAGCTAAGGAGGTTTTGAGAAGCACAAGTATAATTTAGATGCTAGGACTGGGCACAGGATCCTAGGAAACGGGTATCTTTGATCTAATTCACTGCATCTAGTTTGTATATTCATGTGGGCAATCCTGGGAATTCTCGTAATCACATGAAAAAGGGTTTATGGGATCAAGTCCCCAGGGCTTAGCCTTGTAAGATGCCAAGCTAACTCCAGACAAGGAAAGCACCTGAGCTTGGGCTTTAAGAATGTGAGTGATCTTTGTGTAGCTAATGGGACTTGTCACATGCTTAAAATTAAATCCACATGTAAAATACTGGGTTGGGTCAGGCATCCTGCAAGACAGATTCCACTAAAGGCACTGGGCTGCTAGATCATCCGTATAGTACAGCCATGCGCTATTGTACGGAGTAAATTTTAGTGAAAAATAGATTATGGACTATCATTCCACTGCAAATATGGTTTTTAAACAACTTGTATTCAATTTTATTGGTCTCCTGAGATGCAGCAAATGAAATTGGCTTTTAGTATGAAATATTATAACAACTAAAATCGGTTCTGTGTTTCTGGTGCATAATATAAAGGCACAAGCAGTAAATGTCAAAATCAAGTCCAGGTTGAAATCTTCTCAGCCAAGTTTTACAGATTTGCTGCATGTAGGATCTACAGTGTGAGGGCTTCCCTGCCCACATCCCTGTATTCCACACTGTCTTCCTTGATGGAAGTCTTCAGTCTGTCCTTTCCCTTCTCTGGAGTAAACATTTTACAGGCTCATGGTCATCTTGGACCTGAGAGATACTAAGTATGTTTTTTACTAGCTTAGAATTATTTTCCATATTCCCTGCGTAATGCATTTGATTGCCTAATAGTTCATTACTGTGTTTTAAGCTTCAGAATCCTGACACCATTGGTGCTTGCCGTAGTGTCCATGCTCCCCTTGGAGGAGGGAGGGTTGATGCAATGTACATTTGGAAAGGAATGAAAATGGGAGAGATGGGTAAGGCTTTTCTGTGCCATGTCTTCCAGACCAGAGATCTCACTTAGAACGCACTTACATGCATGAGCCCCCTAATACAGTAACTTAGGGACAGGACCTTAGTGGTTGCAGGTAGGTACAGTTCTCTTAAATACTAGAGCAAGGAGCTGGTTTCCACCAGCTACATTCCTTGATGTAGGACAAAGGTAAAAACTTACCTTCTCTTGATGGAGATGATGCACTTCTGAATGCATGCGGTTGCCCTTGGAAAGTATGGGGCTGCTGTCTTAGGAACGCGTATGGTCAGATTCACGTGCGTGTCCTACAGAGCTGTAGGGAGGCACCTATTTGTGGTTGGCCTACTCTAACCAGCATTTCACGATGAGAACACAAACCAAATTTTCAGAGCCGGCTTGGGGTGCTAGGGCTACGTTTAAACACTTTAAGCAGATGACTCATTTTGTTGTGGTTTTGAGCGACGGTGGGTGCTTTTACCTTCTCATGATTTCCTTGGTGCAGTGGCTGTGGTTGACAGAGTTACAGCTGTGTACTACTCTGACAAAGACGTTCATCGTTACAGGGGTTTCTGGAGTGGTGCTGTGTTTGTAAATGATTCTATGGGTACATCTGCCATGTCATGTTCATTGCCTGAGCGAGGGAGCAGCACGGCAGGAGAACTGGAAAAGCAGAGCGTACTACAGAGCAGGACAACATCAGCAAATAAAGACACTATTAACTACAGAGAAAGGAGTCAGGATGAAGTGTTCTGTGCCTCTGAAACCGCTACACCAAAGTTGAAATACTTACAGTATATTCTTCCAGGGAGCTTTCCCTTAATACCTGGATGGGCAAAATAAAAATTAGCCTCTCTGCTAAAGATGATGCCCCAAGTACATCTGAACTTCAGCAAGTGCTACAGATGGAACCAGAGTGCATCCAACTTTGTTGTTGTGCCTTTCAATCTTGAATGTTAATTAGTTCCCTACTGCTTTAGTACATGCACAACATTTTAATAGCCATACGGACTTCCTCCAATCCTCTTTGCTGTTTCCACAATTCACTTTTTCCTACCAGCAGCAATTCTTTCCCACCCCCCCACCCCCCATTTAGGAATAGCATAAAGAAAACTAAATAGCCAGGCACGTGGCTGTAGATTGATGAGGTTGTCACTCCATTCTCTTCCCCGTTTTCTTCCAACCTGCACTGTGCTCTAAGAGATGGATGATTGCTGGGGGAGGGAGAGGCTTAGCAATCCCACAGCCAGATGTTCAGGGATGGACAGAGCGACCTTCTCAAGGAACCCAGAGGACTATAGCTGTGTCCTTCTGAGCGAAAAGGACATTCACGTGCCTCTGGCTGCCTGTGTTTATCTCTCTGTTCAAAAGGAGCACAAATGGGCTCAGCTTGGCCGCAAGGATGGATGTTTCTCAGAGCATTGCGGGAAATGACCAGTCATCTGTCTCTTCACTGTGGAGTCTGCCTGCAGCCATCAATCTTTTAGCCCAGCACAGCAGCTCCTCTGGCTTAGTTTGGCTAAACATTAGATGAACAAAGGGGAAAAAAGGCTGAGAAGACACAAAGAAAAGAAGAACAACTGTTCCCTATTTCACTTTGTTTTTCTCTTGCATGACTCTCTCTCCCTCTTCCCCATTCTCGTCTATTTTCACTGTGTTTTATAAGGTGTGGAAAGGACCCAGGATGAAGGTTTTCAGGATCTAGGAGTTTACAGCATTTCTCAGTTAGCAGAGAGGAAAAAGGAAAGAGGCATTGCAAGGGCATAGTTCAAGGCTTCCATTCTGTGACAGTTTTCAGAACAAGCCTGCCATGGTTTAGCTGCAGGAGACAAAGAGGAGGAGTGTGCTTTCCTCCATCTTGTTCTTTTTCTTCCTTGTTCTTTCTGATTCCTTCCCCTCCGTCACATCGGTGTTTCCAGGTATGCACTGCATCTCTCCATTGCCATCCTATTAACAAAGGAATCAACAGAGAGCCACATGATGATGAGTCCTGAGCCACAATGGAGGCTCCTCGAATTGTGCAGACTTTGCACAAGCTGCTGGAGAACATCCAGCACTGTAGGTCCTATTGTGAAACTGGAGGTTATCCCAATATCTCTGCTGCAGTAGATATGCAGCCCATCAGAATAAAAGTATGGGGATACGTCTGCTTGCACACTTGGCTTTGGATTAGCTGATTTCAGCACTGAACTTGGATGGATGAGCTTTTGCCTGCAACACTCAAGAAGTCCTGTACTTAAGCCAGGCAAGGAAGGAAGTGAGGTGTGTGAAGTCACTCCCTGCTAGACCCCCAGAGCTAGGCTCTGCTTTTTTCCAGAGTGAACTGGAAAGGGATTTCTGTTTGTGTTTTCCCCTAATATTCTTGCCTCTCAATATCACAGCAGAACATGTTTAGCTTATTTTGCAGAAGACTTATTTAGAGGTAGTAGTGTTCCCCTCAGCACTGTTTGATGTATTTAAAAAAGATGTGTGATTGCATTTACTCCTTAATTTTCCTTGTTGATCGCAATGGTCAGGTCTGTAAAAACCAGGATCCCTTACAGAACTATGGTAGGAGACTTCTCTCTTCCATGTTTTATTGTAGACAAAGAACTGGAATCTCTCAGGTGTGTACACATGGAGATTCAAGGCTCAACTGAGTGCAAGGGAGCTCTCTTAAAGCAGATACTGGTCTGAGAAACCTTTACCTGCTTTCAACCCCAACGTGGAATGAATCGAATTATGCCAAAACAGGGAAAATTTGTGCTATCAGAGGTTTAAAGAGCTGCTTTGGACTTTGTGCTGAGCTTCTTTCTTTTTACTGTGAACCTAAAGCATGAACCCTCATAAAAAACATTGGTTTAGTGAAAAGCAATTTCTCCTTCCCCATACTTTGTGTGAGCAGGGCTTTGCCAGCAGGCACAGTGCCCCTCTGAGTGGGGATATTCTGGGAATGATTTCAGATTTTCTTCACAAAGCAGGCAGAATCTTTTCCCACCTTGTACTTTTTATTGTGCCCCTTTGGAACGAGCGGTCATATTTTCTGCTGCTCCCCTTTTTGCTTCCCTGCAGATTTTGAAGCAGACAAATCTCGTTCATGTTGTCATGAGGCAGCCTACCCCAGATGGCACAGCTGTGTCTTGGGATGCCCTCTGGCTGGCCTCTTGGCAGGCGTTCCAGTGGCTTTGAAGGTCACCTTGTTTACACCTTGCCTTTTCCCCCCTTCTTATTTAGAGTCTTGCTGAGCCTGCGGGCTGAGCTTCACCATCTGCATTTTCTCCGGTGCCATTAATCTTCCTGTTTACCATTCTGTTATTAATTCTACAGTTCACCTTTTTGTCTAAACACTTTAGAGGCCTCTTGGAATTTCTTGCCTTTTTGTGGCAAGAGATCTAAGCCTCTCAGTAGATGCTTATTTGCTTTGTTCTTTCCCATTTCTGAAAGGATACCTACTAGCATCTCATGTCATTTTTCTATTACAAGCTTTACTTCTCAATTATATAGCTTCATCTGTCAGATGCATCTTACTTGATTAGTAAATATCTTCCTAATTTTTTGCTTTTAATGGCTGGGAAAAGATAAACCATTGTTTAAACCTGGCTTTGTAAGAACCTGTAAGAACACTTTACCTTTTTGGCGTGTTTTATTTGAATGCCTGAATGCCTATGAATATTAAACAAACCCCACCAAGTCCCAGAGGACAGATGTAGTCTATCTTCACTTGATGGAAAAGCAAAGAGTTTAGAGTTTGGCCCAAGATCGCACACTGAGATAACAGTGACGCCAAGAGCATCTAGGGTGACTGTTTCTCCTCTCCTCTCCTCTCCTCTCCNNCTCCTCTCCTCTCCTCTCCTCTCCCTCTCCCTCTCCCTCTCCTCTCCCTTTCTGTTCCTCAGTAGTTTATGCAGGTTTTTTGTTTATTGAACTAGGGATGCTGAATCAGCTCTGCTTGTGGTAGATGACTTCTCCAGCCACTGCACTGTGTAAATGTGTCTGTCCTTCTTCCCAGTTCTGCCTGAGTTGCTGAACATCATCTTCCTGCAAGTGGGAGCCTTGCAGTCAGAGGTGCACCTTCTGGACTGGGACATCTGTCATCTGGTGGCATGTTGGGTGCTGGAAAGCCCTGCTGCATCCTTGTTGATACCTTCAGAGCTGACTGGGTTTCCTGCCTATTTCCCCAGCCCTTCGGGTTTCACAAGGGTTTCCAAGATGGAGTTGCCACATGGTGTGGGCATGTGAAGCCAGACAGAGCTGAACACCATGCTCAAGCAAATAACCCCCTCCCCATCTGGAGCATGGGACAGCACAGAGCAGGCTCCCAGGAAACACTGCAGGACCCAGATTGGCTTTGGCAGGTTTATCAGCTCTGGCTTAGTGCCGGCTCTGCTAGGCCCAGACTGAATTAATTGGGATGCTTGTGCACTGCAATTGAGAGATAACTGCATTACAGAGATTTATCTGTTACCAAAGGTATCCCCTCCACTGTCCTCGATAAGGAAGAGGAGAAGCTGTGCAGACTCTCGCAGGGTGTGCAGCAAGGTTACAGAGTGGCTGGGTTTGTGATGGTTTATGTATGAGCTTGCACCGAGTGTGAGCGGGTTTGTTCAGCGCTGTCACACACAGCCACAGCAGAGCTCAGTGCAGCAGGAGTCTACACTCTGTTACCATTTGCAGAGTGTGCAGGGGGGTGACTGTCCCTGATGTGTGATGGGGGGGGCTTGGTGTTTGCTGATAGCTGTCTGGTTACTGGACAATAATCAGATCCTGCTTCCGATGGAGTAAGCAGAGTTTGGTGCTTACAAGAAACAGGACATGTTTATCTTTTGTGTGAGCTGAGCAGATGAGAGGAGGAGCACAGCTCTCCATGGCATTCCCCATTCTGTTGACCGTGTTTGGGGTTGGAGCTAGATGATCTCTAAGGTCTCTTCCAACCTAAACCTTATAATGGAAAAAAGGCCTGTGTGTCTGTGTGAGCGGATCTACAGAAACACTTGTAGGTAGCTAGGCCAAGATATTCTTCTTTTCCAAACAGGCCAGAAGCCCTGTTGGGGTGATGCAACACCTAGAGGAACAGAATTTTAGCTCACTACTTTTCTCCAAAGTGTAGCGGTTCCCCACTCTCTTACCTCAACATTACTTACAGCCCTGCCTGATGCTGCACCAGTCCTGGAGCAGTGTGAGTCCATCACAAATGCAGCACTGACCAGAAAACAAGTGAGTGCCGGAATGATGTTATTGAACGAAGCTATTCCTTTATGGTTTGAGCCTTGAGAGTAGTTACCTGATCCAGCATTTAGCCTGATAGCAGCAATTTGGCAGCCTTTGAGAAGCAATTATTGTATTATTATACATGGCAATGATTTATCTGTGTGTTGAGAAATAAATCTGTAAAGAACTTCCAGGAGACAACTGACAGGAGGGCTGGGTGTGTTTATTGAGAGGTTTTATGGAGACAGTCTAATCTGCCAAAGAAATAGAGCTACTTGTAAAGTCCATGTTTTGATGATGGCTTAAAGTAAGTGATGCTTAACTTTATGTGTGAGGGCCTCTGCTATCTTCTCCAGCCTTATTTCTTTTTCTTGTTGTGTTGTAGCCTCCTGGGATGTATTTTTAGCTCAAGGTTGTTAGAAGCTTTCCACCAGATCCTGGTCTTAGAATATGAAGCCGTCCTCTGATTTCTCTGCAGTTTACTCACAGGCTGAGGAATAAAACTGTACAGTCCCCCCATACCACAGCAGCCTTTCCTTTCTTCCATCTCTCTCTTTTCTTGCTCCTCCCCACCCTAACCCTAACCTCACTCAAAGCTGAGACTCGAACCTTTGCAGGAAGAAGTGCTAGGGAGACACCGGGATTTTCCAGTCTCTAAGTTCTCCCTCAATAGTACCTAAAATTTGCAGTAAGTCTTTACTAAGGCTGATTTCAGACCTTTATGAGATCCCTTAGCTTGAGCCCAAAGAGTAGTTTTCACTTTAGGGCAGATAGTTCTCTGAAGTGTTCTTAACATACAAAATGGTTTGTTTCTCAGGAAACAATGACTCTCTTGTTTTCAAGTGGTCCTGCTTCTAAAGCAGGTTTATCATTCTCTTTAATTGGATTCTTCTTCTCATGATGGCCCCATTTACCTTGAGAGTGCAATAATATACATGAGATTTGAGGGTGGAATTGGCAGGGGAGAGGACGAATGACTGGAATAGCCTTGCAATCTCCAGTGCAGCCACGGCTTTATTGCACCTGCCTGGGATTAAAAACAAAGTGAATGTGATGTTTACTAGTCTCTAGGGACATATGTTTGCCTTTATGGACTCATTGAGAGGGTCTGTGTTATCAGGAGTTTTGTCCCAGAGGAGGCACAGGGCTGGGCTGATAGGAGGTCTTGTGGACCAGGATTGGAGAAGGTTCTAAGTGTAGAGCTGACACTGACAGGTTGGCCATGGATGGGCACTGAATTGCAAGTAGCATTGGGAGGACAGGCTAGGACAGCAGGGGCTGTGGGAGGTCAGGATTAAAGCAAACAGCTGTAAGATGCCCCTGGGATAGCAGGAAAAGAAGGGTTTTGAAGATCCAGATCTGCAGGAGGATTGAAGATCCATTTCTGAGCTGTGCTGGCAGAGGATTATGTTTATGAAAAAACTTGGAGAACCCTTCAATAACCCAGTTCTGATCATTGCCGTGAATACATCAATTCCAAGGACACTAACAAGTCACTGTGCTGGCCACGGTGCAAGCAAGCATACAAGCTAAGGAGAATCTGGTTGTACGCACACAGGAAAGCTACAAATTCCAGCTATTCATGTAAGGTATTGTCTCTGTTTTCTTTCTTAAGGGATTCCAGCCCCCCTGCCCCCACCTTTTGCACTCTAACGCTATATTTGTGCCTTGGAGATGTGGAGATGAGCATATGATGGATGGATGGATGCTGCTTGTCTGGCTTTTTCACCACCATTTCCCCTGGGGCACTCTGTCTGCTGGCAGAGAGCACCATCCCAAAAGATGGTATCTTTTGCAAACTCGACAGCTAACAGACAGCTTCTCTCTCTGCATATTTCCCCAAAGAAGAACAGGCTTAATCTGGTTTTTATATGGCATATTTCATTATAATCTTTTTGACTTCCCATGTTCCCAATACACCATCATAAATAAAATGCTGGGGGTGGGAACAGCAGAGATGCTGAGGCTTCACACTCTTGTGACACTGATAGATTCTCATTTTAAACTGTCATGGGATTTAATTGCTTGCTGAGCCACTGCGCTGCACTTTCCGACACATCCTGCCACATCCTTTTAATGAGCTTAGTGGCTGCATTCACTCAGCAGTAGTTCTGCTTGCTGTGAATTAGGTGGCTTTTTTACACCACCTATATGATTTTAAAGAGGTAGTGGTTGTTAAGGTAATACCCTTGGATTTATCCATCTTAAGCATGGCTTCACACTTCCTTAACATATAGTTTCCTCTGGCACTTTTTATGTTCCGAAAAAATCAGCACCATGAAGCAAAGATGCAAGAATCTCTGTGCAAGCCCAGTGTTTGTCTAAGAGGGCTTTTGGAAGCTGGATTGCTTTGGTTTGCGTAGTAGCTGTCTCTGGCATGATAGATCATGCTGGAACTCACCCAATAAGTATCTCTGTTCCCAATTAGAACTGGAAATGGAGCTGCTTATGAGTGCACAGAGATGATGGCTTGGGTGGCAGCTGCTACTGTGGAGATGGAAATGATCCATTGTCAAACAAATGTGTTGCACTGTATAGAAAAAGGGATGGTTATTTTTAATTTATGTTTCAGAGACACTGAAAAGTTGCTTAGCTCCCAACGTGGTGTAAACCAGACGTAGCATATTTGCAGCAATTTTGGTGAATCAGAACTTGAACCAGCCCACCATTTCGTAGGGCTTGTGAAAAAGGGCTTCTTTTGGAGGCAACTGTTCAATAGCTACAGCAATGACTCTGGCATGGGGGCTCATTCGGATTCTACTGCAGCCTTCCAAAGACCTTGATGAATGGAGAGGTGGCTGCATGGAGCTGGTGAGCAGAAATAACCACAGTAATTGAATCACTAGGAAAGGCCCTCTGCCAATTTAAGAAACATACATTTTAATTATATGCACACACAGAGAGAGCTGAATTATGATAGATGCACAATATTTATCGTGGATACCTCTCATCCCACGGTTTATTCCAAACTAGACAATTCTCAAATAATTTTATTTCTTAATGATCATTTTGGTTGATTTGACGCTTCCATTTTCCATTTTATCACACTAAGCAGGTGCAATACTAATCCAAAAGAAATGTATCTGCGAACCTTCTCAGATTCTTTAAATAAAAGAGTGAGCTTTTAGTTAGAGAGCTTTTACTAGTAGTTCTCACCTGTAACAAAGGTTATGGTACTGACATGGTTGTATCTGAAGAGCTTGTGATGCCAACCGGGAGTTGCAATAGGAGTAATTCAGAACAATTAGTGTGTAGGAAATGTTATTACCTATATTTAAAAAGGATTTGGATGTGATTCAGGGATCCAAAACCCCATAAATTCTACATGAACATTTGAGAAATTGATTGAAACGGTAATTGGGTGTAAGCAGTAAAGCACCTGGGAAATGATGATATAGGAGGTTCTGACTGACTACTTTATATTTCTTTGCCTTCCAAGGAACAGCACATCTCGCTACCTTCTGAAAATTCACTCCATCCTCTGTAAAGGACCAATAGATGGGGAGGGAGGGTTACAGTTCACTCAGACTTTCTGGAGTCCTTTGGTATGAAATAAGCCTCCAGGGAGAACCAAAGCTTTGTCTTGGATCAAAACTTCCAGAATGAAAGAGAAGAAAGAAATTTCACTATAGAAAAAGCTAACAGCTGCTGCATCAAGATTTGGTATTTGGTTCAGTGTTGTGTAATATAGGAATAAACAAGCTGGAGAGAGGGTGTGCCTGGTAAACAGCAAAGAATTGCACATAATACAAATTTCTTTAGAGCCACCATGCCCAGGGAGGTCTGTGTGTCCCTTCTTGGGGAGATCTGAATGTATTCGTTGAGTGGGCAGTCCTTTCAACGTGTTGTCTGCATTTCTGAATGTATGATGGGAAGTGCTTGCCCCTGCTACAAGGTTCCTAATTCTAAGTATGCAGCTTGCACCCTGCAGGACTCTGCCTAAGGAGTAATGTAAATAATCATAGAACTATAGAATCACAGAATCATAGAATCATTGAGGGTGGAAGAGACCTCCAGTATCACCAAGTCCAAACATCAAACCAACAATCACCCTGCCCACTAAAACTATGTTTCCAAGAGCCACACCTCCACATTTTTGAACTCCTCCAGGGACAGTACCTCCACCCCCTCCCTGGGCAGCCTGTTCCAACCCCTGTCAGCTGTTCCACTCTGTCAGGGAAGAAATTTTTCCTGATGTCAAATCTAACCTTCCCCTGTCACAGCTTGAGACTGTTTCCTCTTGTTCTATCACCAGTAACTTGGGAGAAGAGACTGATCCTCATCTCTCTACAATCTCCTTTCAGGTAGTTGATTAAGAGCATGTCATTTAGAGGTTTAGTGAAATTAATGAATGATCTTTATTAGGGTTTAACTATTTCTCTAGGTTAACTGAAGAATCTTTCAGATTTCTGAAGGCTGGGGATTCAAACAGCATCTTGGAAACAGGACTTTCTGTCTCTGTTACTGAACCCTCTACTGACTAGTCATTGGCCAGGAAGGATCACATTCGTGACAAAATTTAATTCATTATGAAGAGGTGGTGTAAGCTTTACATTCCAGATACGACAATGTGCGCCATTTCCTACTTTCTAGAGCTATTTAGGAGTGACAATGGGATCCTAGAAGTGGAAATTACCAGTGGAGAAGAAAATGGAAGGAGCTGAACAGCAGTCAGCTCAGTGGACAGATGGGAGGCAGCTGCCCTCGAGTTTCTTTTCACCAGATTGCCTGCTCACTCTCTTCACTTCTTGAGGACTCAATCTCCACATCAGGAAACTGGGAATAGAAGTATTACCTCACACTGCCTTGTCAGTGGGATGTTAAATTTGATAATTAGAAAATGCTCTGAGGGTTTGGATGAACTGTCTCCTGGAGTGTTGCTGGTGGGGAGCAGCAGTGCCACATGTACCAGAGATGCTTAGTAAAGACAGCTGCTGCTTCATAGAACCTGCCTTTCCTTCTGACTTAGTATTGAGCATCTCTGGAACAAACAGGGAATAGTTTCACTTTCGTATGCATTCTGCTTAATCTCTCGGTCTTTGCTCATTCCCTTTCCTAGTGGATTCGTTTGGAACTGGGAGACAGGCACAGCTTGTCACAGCAAAGACATGTTTGTTTCTAAAGGCCTTGAGCTTGCTCAGAGCTTCTTCTCTTGCTGAATTCTCAATGTCCCTTTGGGTTTTGCAGTCTCGGAAGGTTCTACGTAGAGAGCAAATGCCCTTTTGCACCTAAGCACAGGACTTTGAAACCAAGCCAAGCCCACAGCCACAGCTGATTGTGAAGGTTTCTTAGTGACTTTTGATTAAAATATTGGGATTTACACATAAATTGAGTGAAAATCCCCCTTTTTTCTATTGAAATGTCTGGATTTATCATCCAGAGGGAGGTACTGAGAGCTTATATAAGGAAATTCAATCTGCATGATACTCTGTTGACTTCCCTGTCTTTTTTATAGCTGGGGAAGGTGGTGTAAAGGAGTGGGTATGTAAAGCTTAATGGTGAAAACAGAGGCCTGATTGAATAGACTCCCTTGCAATAAGCAGGGAGATAAATTCACAGTTGACCCCATCCCATTATCTGGGTAGTCATGGGCATTTCCTTGTGCTCTGGAAAGACTCCATGGTTTGTGTTTTCTGTGTGGCTCATACTCAGCCTTTCCTGCAATAACAGCATGCTGGAATTTTTGCTGGATTTTCTGTGGTTATTGGCTCAACAGTCTCTCTTAAGAAGACTGGAGCAAGTGTGTTGTGGAAGCACTGATCAGGGACCTTGAATTATTTGCTGGCTTAAGAATTTTTCATATATAGAAAAAACATGTTCCTGGAACATGATTGCCCCCCAAGCAAGACCTTACATTTTAGTGTCCCAGGTGGAAGTGCTCATTCATTATTTGGACCGGAAGAGTGACTTTGGGCTTTATGAAGTTCTGCCCTGCGGAGTTTACAACTCATGGTGATAGAAAGGCAGGGTGGGGAAAAAAACCCCTGTCCTAAAGGATGAGAAGTTGACAGAGCTGTGAAATAAGGATGCTGATTTGTGAGCTTCAATCCTGTGTGTTATATAGGAAGGAGTTAATTTCACTAAGGAGGGAGTACCTAAGAAATCCATAGTTGGGGTTGTCAGGTAAAGAGGCTGTCCAAGGAGGTAGAGGAGTTGCTGTCTCTGGAGGTGTTAAAAAAACTGTAGATGTGGCCCTTGGGAACATGGTTTAGTGGGCAGGATGGGGCTGGGATGATGGTTGGACTTGATGATCTTGGTTGTCTCTTCCAACCTTAATGATTCTGTAAATACTTTGAATGAACCCCTGTATGAATGGGTAGAAGCCAGAACCCACAAGTAAAACAGGATTCTTCCCTAGGTGTATTTTTACATCTTGCTAAAGTTACCGTGGTGCATTTCTGTCTCTGCTGCACTGCCTCATCACCCGTTATCAGAATTTGGAAGGAGAATAAGGCTGTGTTCCTTCACTTGTGTGACAAGTTGCATCAAGCTTCCTCATAAACCCACTCAGTCTTTGGTGCCCTATGCCTCAGGTCTGCATCTGAACCAGCCTTGGGGCCTTCCTGTAGTGTCTGGGGATGGTTTACGGGCTTGACTCTGCACTCATAGCTGTGCTGACTGGTGTTTATTCATTGGTGTTGGCCCACTTAAAACAAACTGAAGATTTTGTCTAGCCAAGATGACATGAAAATTCATGGCCCATGCTTTGTTTTTCCAATTTATGTTCTCAGCTTTGGCCCTACACATTAGCTTTCAGTTTCCTCACATGAGGAACGTGCCCTGGTGTAGGAGGATTCTATCTGAAGCTGTGCCAGGTGCTAAATGACATTAAACTACTTTTCTGCTTCAGGAAGTCAGATCTTCCTATTTGTTATTTCTGTGTCGCACACAGTCCTTGTTTTGTTCTCTATTTGATGCAATAAATTTTACAGGGAGTTTACATAAAGGAGAAGGGTATTTTCCCCATTTATTTCCTCATGATACAACATATCAGATATGAGGTTTTTAGCAAAATAGAAATGAGATCCTTAGCAGTTAAAATACAATAGAAACTAGCTTGAAATTCTGCTTAATCAATCTTGTATTGTCCCTTGCAGGATCCATTTCTGCTTGTCCTGTTAGTTGTCTGGGGGAGACACATACCAGGGGTGTGTTTTGTTTTTCAGAAGTTGATCTGCCGCTGAAGAAAGATGGGTTCACCTCAGAAAGTACAACTTTGGAAGCCTTGCTGCGTGGAGAGGGAATAGAGAAAAAAGCAGACACTAAAGAGGAAGACACTATACAAGAAATCCAGGTAAAGGAGAACCCCATGCCCTTACGGCAGGGTGGAATTTTGCTGTTTGCCTTTACACCTCACCGATCTTGTCCCATAGCTCTACTGTTGATAGTTACATCATCCTACTGTCAAAATGATACCAAACTGCACTGTGATGCACAAAATGAACTCGGGGTCTTGCACACTTCTGTCCCAAAGATTTTGGTTGTTTGGCTGTGTTCTGC
>VZRI01012412.1:0-10882 GCA_013397515.1 Upupa epops
AGGTTAGAGAGCATCCTAGTAATTTCCCCATCCAGGCTCCAGGCAGACTGCAGACTTCCATGTGCTGAGGGTCAGCTCCCGTTCAGGAGCAAGTCTCCAGTAACTAGGACTCTTCTCTTCTTTGTGGAGGAGGCTGTCATATTACTGGAAGATTTCACAGATTTTTCTGACCTTGCTAGGGCCTCCAGTATGGGTTCTATATCCTCATTGGACTGGCTGTCTTCCAGTAGGGGCTCATATCTGTTACTCAGTGGCAACGGAGAAGGCGAGGCAGACAGGGGTGATGCTCACTCTCTGCCACAACTCTTCACCAGGCTTCTCTCACTCCTTCTACTTGGGCTTCTGCCCTGCCTGTGAGAGGTGCACGATACTTGGTCTCCTTGTTTCCGGATCTTATTTGGCTGTTGTGCAGACTGGCTCCACCGGTCTACCTCTATTTTAGCCTCTCCAGTTCTCCTGAGCCTTTCTACTTTAGCTCTGCAACCTCATCTTGCAGCTGTGCCTCACGGTTAAGCAGATCATCTCCCTGCTTGCGCTGTACACAGCCAGGAAAACTCGAGAGTGTTCCATTCCTGGCAGCCTGACACCTGCACAGCCTCATCTTGTTGGGGGGCCTCTGTTTGAGCTCCCACATCCATATGCAGTGGTGACTGTAGGCTGGTCTTCCTCGGCTGCCGCGTTGTTACCATGGGTTTATTTTTGGTTTGGTGGTTTGTTTGTTGTTTGCCCCTGGAGTGGCACTCGGCCTGTGGGGCTGCTGACCCGCTGCCACCTGAGGGCTGGGCGCCTCCTGTAAAGAGGTCTGGCTCCGCACCCCGTGCAGTGAATGCCCAGCTAAAGCCGCCAGAGTACCGAAACTCAGCCGACTCCCCGGGGTTTCCCTGTGCAGGAAAACCCTCAGATCACCCTGAAACCTTGGTAAAACAGCGTCAGGGGCTGCGCTCCGTGGATGCTGCGTGAGGTCCTTAAAAGCCTTTTCCAGCCTAAATGATTCTATGATTCCATGTTTGGTTGTTCTTTACCAAAGCCTGTCAACTGGCCTCTGGGCTTCAGCTCATGGACTAGCTCACTCAGGAAGTGGAAGTCTGGCTGTAAAAGGTTGCCATTGATGAACAGGACAAACAGGATCTAAAATATTCAGAAAAGATGCCAAATTCCCAATGAAAACCCTAATTGAATGTGAAGGATAATTACCGCAGAATCCTTGTTTGTAAATAGTGCTAGTGAGTTTGGTGCAGTAAGTCACTGACAACCTCAATAAAAACCCAGTAACTCAATAACAACCCAAAAGAATGGCAACAACCCACAACTGCTTGCTAAGGTTTTTGAATACAAGAAACTTTTCAGCTTGAGGGAAATTACTCTTTTAACCTAACAACAAACTTCTCAAGATGACTTCCTGGGACCTGCCCAGCAGACTGTTAATTAGACACAGTATCACAGTATCACAGTAATGGCTGGAAAAGACCTTAAAGATCATCCAGTCCAACCTACAACCAACCAAGTAAACCTAACATCTGACATCTAGATCATGCCACTCAGCACTTCATCCAGCCGGATCCTTCCTTCCTTCCTTCCTTCCTTCCTTCCTTCCTTCCTTCCTTCCTTCCTTCCTTCCTCGGTTCTTTGCTGCTGTGTAGTGCTTATGTTGTAGGATCTCACATCTCCTTGTGAAAAATACAAAAATCCACATGTTTGCTTTCTGCAATCTTTTATTGGAACTGCTCTGTGGCTGCTCTTGAACTGTTGTTCCAAGTAGTCTTGAAATGTGATTATTCCTCGTTTTCTTCTGAGTTGACATTGCTGTGTTCCCTTGCTGAATTTTGTATGAGGGCTGAATGAAAACTTAACGTGTTTGTTTTGCTCCTGAGTGGTTTAGGAAGATACAAACAAGTCTGGTTGTTTGGTTTGTTTTTTTCCAAGTGGTGGTTGCCACATACTAAGAGGAGAGGAACAAGTACATCTAGAGGAAGCTGACAAGTCATCCAAAGACCTTTCTTCCATCTTTTAACACAAAGGGGCAACAAATAGTGACAGAATCAAAGCTGCAGGCAGCAAAGCCTTCTATGAATAATTGGCAAATCTGCCTACACTGAACCCTCTCGTGTCATGGTCTGGTAAATACATGAGGTAGAAGCATTTTTAAAGAGAGTATCTTGTGCTTAGGTAGTTAAACATAAAGATTTTTATCACAAATGAATGTGGTCACTTGCACAATAGGACAAGTAAGAGATGGTGTTTGTGTCCGTACAAAATGGGCGTGAGAGCAGTCTCCAAAGCAGCCGTACACTGTATAAATTGCCCATAACACATGATCTGCAATAAACTTTTTGTGTAATTCCCTGGTATAACACAGAGCAATTGACTTCTTTTCGGGGTCTGCTAGGGGTACATGGCACTCTGATTATCGCTTCTGTCCGCTTCAAAACTCATCTCAGCCAGGGACCTGTGTGACTTGTTATCGTGTCCTTTCTAATTAGCTGATTGTATAAATCATCTCTATGCTGGGGAAGGCATCATTGCTTTCCCCTTTCTGAAGGCAAAGTTGTTACCAAAACAGAGAACAGACAGCTGCTTACAATTTCTGTTTTCCTCCACAAGATTTGAGAAAACAATGCAGTGAAGTTCGAGGCCATCTTCTGAGAAGCTGGAGTTTGTACCTGATGGAAATAGAAGTTCAGTAAAACTGTGTGAGGTCTCTGCCTGCCTTTATACAAGGAGTGGCAAGGTAGCCTGGTTTTGCTCTTGTGAAGAAAAGGCTGCCTGTCTGTCTCAATAAAACTGGGAATCAAAATCTGCTCAAAGCCAAGGAGGTTATTAAATCAGAGCTTCAGGAAAACCTCTGAAGAGTAAGCAGAATATCTAATGATAACAGAAGTGCTGCTGATTTATTCTGCAATCCGTAAGGCCCTTGATTATCAGGAAATGTCATTGTTAAGTCCCTACTTTCCTTACACAGGATGTATGGGTCAGGGCTGGTGAGCAGCACATTGCTGCAAAGGCCAGTGCATGTGTTTGACTTCAGTCACCCTTTGGCTGCTCTGCATATGGGGTGGGGACTGGAGAGAAAGAAGTCCTCTGACAGGATGAGCTATTGCTTCACTTGCTCTTTGTTCATCAGACAGTCATGAAAAATCATGTCTGCTCATGGTGCTCTTGAAATGTTTGCTTGACCTGATGGGGAGGGTCCAGAGGAAGCCACAAAAATGACCAGGGGGCTGGAGCACTTCTGCTACAAGGACAGGCTGAGGGAGCTGGAGTTGTTCAGCTTTGAGAAGAGAAGGATCTGGGGGACCCTCCAGTACTTGAAGGGGTCTACAAGAAGGGTGCAGAGGGACTATTTAGGAAGGCCTCAGATTGATAGGACAAGGGGCATTAGAGGAGGTCAGATTGAAATGGTCTGTTGGAAGAAGGTCTTTAGCAGGAGTGAGGTTGAACACTGGAACAGGTTGCCCAGGGAGTGGGTTGAGGCCCCATCCCTGGAGACATTCAAAGTGAGTCTGGACAGGGCTCCAGGCAACCTGATCTGGTTGAGACTGTCCCTGCTCACTGCAGGGGGGTTGGACTGGATGCCCTTTGGAGATCCTTTCCAATCCAGGCCGTTCCAAGATTCTATGATGCAGGAGCTGTCTCTGCATATGCAAGGTGTCTTCAGCAGGTAGGTCTGAAAGCCATTCAGAGGGCTGCTTCATGCTGATATTTTGTCTCCTTGCATTACACTAATGCATGGAGAGCCCAGCCTTTTCAGACATGTTACGCAGCATTCCGAAGGTGTGACATGCACAAGTGAAGAGTATGTGAAATGGTTGGAGTGAAGTGAAGCCAGTCCTGTAGCAGGTCAGTAGCAGAGACAGGGGTTCATTGCCAGCAAGACCATGCTATCTGTTTATCCTACATGTCAAAGTGAACTAATTACTGTTTGAAAATAAGTCATTACAGTGTGTGCAAACAGATCATAGAATCCCAGACTGGGTTGGGTTGGCAGGGACCTCAGAACTCACCCAGTGCCAAACCCCTGCCACGGCAGGGACACCTCTAGCCAGACCAGGTTGCCCAGAGCCCCATCCAACCTGGCCTTGAACGTTTCCAGGGATGGAGCAGGCACAACCTCTCTGGGCAGCTTGTTCCAGGGTCTCAAATTGTTTTTACATATTTATTTTTATATGCATTTGAAGTTTGTCTTATACTCATGTCACCTGCTCCCACCATGCTTGCGCAGATTCTCAAGTACATTTTTCCTAGCCATGGCTGAGGTTCTTTCCCATCCCTTTTGTACAGTTCTTATTGAAATATATATAACTACCATGGTTAAACATCAAAAATATAAAACAGACAGTTTGCATAGACATCAGAATTACAAAACACAGTCAGTTTTTATAAAAATACAGCAGAAGTTTGTCAGAAAATGTGCATCTATTAATATTGTTCTGCTGTTGTGTTGATGGCTTGCAGTGTGTTCTGTTCCTAGCAGACTTACAACTCTTTTTGCTCTTATAGGAGTAATTTTGAAATCCTGTTGATTCTCTCTGATTAATGGCTATGGGAAAACTGATGTCAATGGAAACTATACGTAGGGAAACGTCAGTGCTTGCTTGGACGTACTTAGGATAAATTGCAGGTGTTGTACTAAAAATCCATGGTAGAGAAAAACATGTCATTCAGTCTTCCTAGCCTCTGTGTCCTACTTTATTCTCTAAAGCACACTTAACATGCAAGGACATAGCCTGCCATCACTCCTGGGTAAGGACATGCTCAGGACAGAAGACATTTCCATTTCTATTTTCAGATTGTTTTCTCAGAATGAATGAATGGATTATAGCCTCTCCCTTGCCTCATGCATCAGAACTTTGCATCAGGCGAGGCGTTTGATGGAACCTGTGCATTGTTAATGCCATCCACCCGTATAGTCCTGTTTCTGTAACTGAGGAAGGAGGCATGGAGTGGTCAATCATGACTGATACAGAATTAGCTATCGGTACTTGTTAAATGTTCATATCTATATTTAGAGCAAGAAAACATTTGGATGCCAAAAAGCAGCAGCAATTTCTATAAAAGTGTAGCCTAATGCTTTCCTTACAGTCATTGCGATGATTGTTTCAGGGTTTTACCATCTCTGCAGTTTGTAGCAGAATTTGTTGAAGGATAATTATTACACTAGCATGGTCCTTTTGCTTGATCTGTTGCAACCGCTTCAAATTTGACTGAGTCATCAGCCATCACAAATCGTGTTATCAATTCGCATCACTAGTTTGAAGATAAAGATATTAGCAATGAATTGATAATTTCTTATATTACTCTATAGTAAGAATATTCATAATTTTACATGTAAAGGCAAAATAAATTTTACTTGTCAAGCTTTTAGAACTGAATGGTTATAACTGTGCAGGAGTTATTTTGCTGTTTACCCATAAATTCCAGTGAAAAGTCTTTCCTAAGCACATAAGCTGAGTAAGGGTCTGAACTCCTCGGAGAGGTGTCTGTGGGTAATTCAGTGTCACACATAAATCCTGCTGAGCACCTACCTGTGTCTTCAGATACCTAATAAACTCTTGATTGTCAGTGACGGGAACTCCCAGCTGTAGCAATTATCTTGACAAGTTAATATGGACATTCCAAATGTGGCAGAACAGAAATTCATAGCCGTGCCTGCCTGCTAGGTGACCTTTGAATGCGATTGGAGTGCAGCCTCCTCTGAACACTTGAAATACCTGCTGCCTTCATTAGTATTTGCTAGAATCCCCTCCAACTTCCCTTACCAAAGGCAGAATTCTGGCTGTGTTTTATAATTTAGAGGTTTAGTGATGTTAGTTATACACATCTGCATCAAACCTGGACAAAAAGGGATGGGAAGGAATTACAGAAAGTTTTCATTCATTTTTTAACTTGAGCATGATTTCATAGGATCATGCTCCTTCGGTATGAAATCCTCTACAGTCATTTTAAGCTGTGCAGCATGAGAGACTCTCTTGCTGTAGCTGCTGCTGTAAAACCTAATTTGCTGCATAAAATATGAGAGCTATAGTGAAATATGAGCCTGGAGAGCAACTCTTTTGATCTTGAGTAGTCAAAAGGTTGGCATGTATAATGCTACGAAAATAAATGATGTCAAAACTGTATGATATAATTTATGGTTTGGGGACTACTTTCATAGAAGCAGAAGCTTCTTCCATTGAAAAGCAAATAGTTCAAGAGAAGATAATGAATGGAAATTGAAAACTTTCATCAGAAAGCAAATACATTGAATCAGGCACTACATCAGCTTAGACATAACCAGTTGACTAATGCAATGATTGTATATTATTAAAAAGAGCCCTTATAAACGATGTAATTTGAACTTTAGCCTTCGTTTGGTATTTCTTTATAGGCATTAGCTGTCATTCAGTTTGACAAACGCTTGCCCTCATAAATTGTCTTTATCACAAAGTTTCAGTCACAAGAGTCTGAGTCATTTAAACCCTTAAAATTGAGCTTTCTTTTTCTTTTCCCAGTTGTCCCAGTGCTGTACTGAAGTGGTACAGTACAGCAGCACCCAGGCCTCCATGGTGCTTCTAGGAGAGTGACTGCAAAAAAGGTTGTAATATTTATTGGCTAAAAGCTTTATCATAATTATTTTCATGCTGATTCTCATGTGGGTCTCTGATAGCTCAGAATCCATCATCTCACAAGCTCCAGGATTATTTTGCAGTGTGGGTACAAGAAATGGTTCATGGTCTCATTCTGTTGCCTAAATTTGCTTCATTTAAAGATGCCTTATCATACTTTAGAGAGCCTCTATCTCCAGATAAAAGCCTTTCAGGTTTTTTTTGGGTTTTTTTTTTGTGCTCTGCTTTGTTTTCTAGGTTTCTCCTTGTCCTCACAGGCTGCTCAGTCCCTTTTGTCGGGGCTCTAAAGCTGTTTATGGGCATGGTATGATATAAGCCTGGCTTTTTGCTCACTCTGTGATTTCATTGTACTTTGGCCAGTGTGTTGTTAGAGGAGAACTGTTCTTAGCCAGAAAATTTTCCCCCAAGTATCTAGAGATTGCAGAACCCCCCCACTCCATCTCATCCCTTTGGTACACAGCATTCTGAAGATAATTAGCAAAATAATCATAGAGTCATAGACTCATTAGGGATCATCGTGTACCCTCTTGTACACTTTTGCTCTGCATAGATATCTATACACACACCTTCATTTTTATGAATATGTGGCTCCAAAATATATTTCAGCAATGCGCATCAGCAGTTTGATGGCTACAGCAATGAAATGAGCCACCCTCACCGAATTGGCAGTATGGACTTCAAGTAGCTCAGGTTACTTATATGTCTTCTTGCTAAACATTGTAAGTTTTCAGTGCCAAGACAAGAATTTTAATGTATTTTGATGAAGAATGTAAAGATGCTGCATTAATCACACTCTTCGCTGTCCTGTTGTTGTGAATTTCAAGAGTATCATCCTGTCACAACTGTGGATGTGCCTTATTGATCTTGATGATTGAATAAGCCAAAGGAAACTTGATTTCTAAAGAAAACTTAATATTCACAAAGCCCCAAAGTCTCCTAGATATTTATAGGCTAGAAAAGCTGATCAAGTACCTTTGTTCTCTGATTATTACAATGAATGGTGACAGTTTGTTCAGATTCTCATCATATTAATGTGATATAGCAATATATAAATTCCTCTGTATGTGTTTTCATTCATGTGAATATGCGGAGGAAACTTTTTTCCCCATATCTTGGCAAGGCAAGAAGATAAATAGGTGAAAATGTGTATGTGTCTGAGCGATAAAGTTGGTTTAATGATTCTTGGGGAAAATTTTCCTGTGGTACATACAGTGGTGACTTGATTGAACAGGACAGAATCATTCCGTTCAATTAATGTGCAAATATGCGTTCACCGAACTTTCATTCCATTTATCACATGGACATGGAAATAGGGTCATTTTTTATCTCGATATTATGTATATGACATCTTAGTTTGCTTCCTGCATGTTGCTATGGGAAAAACAGCAATGTGGCACAGCACAGGAAAAAAGAATTGGAGATAAATTCCTCAGCCGTCACAAACATCTTTAAGTAGATCTTTGTTTGAAGATAAACCTCTTCCTTCTGCAAGGATTAACATTAAGAAGCCTTTTGTATGCTCTTTCCTTTAAAATCATATGCATCTCCTGGCCATGTGCCATTAAAAATGATTGGCCACAATTGTTATGTTGATGAAATACATGGCAAACAAAGTGTAAATCACAAGAAAACCCTCCAAAGGAAGTTTGAGTTAAACTCAAATTCACCATTGGTTACTGACAATTAAGAAGCCACCCTTTTCAAAGCAAGTTTTTTTTCTGATGCTTATAAAGGTTTCCTTCCATCCTCAGACCTAGTGAAAAACGTTTGCAGACTGTTGTCTTTTTGGTTTTGACTAACTGTTCTAAATCAGGTTATATAGTTGGTTATTCCGTTTATGCACTGAAAACCTACCCTGGAAATTCTGGTTTTAGAAAGTGTAGTGAGTAAAGGTTCATTTTCTTTTCTGTAATTGAAAAAGGTTTTGATACTGAACAAAAACCTTTCAGAACAACAATGGAAAAATGGAATTTCACAGGTACAATACAATGTGATGTTAAAAAATCTTTTTCTTGGGTGTCTGTAAGAATATAGAAACGTGGTTAAAATTTTCATTGCTATGCTTTACTGATAGTCTAAAGTGAAGACCTTTTGGCTGATGTGGGCAGCCATATAAATTAAAGACTAGCAGAATTCCACATGGAATTATAATCTTTGCAGGCAAAGCTTTGTAACCTTTAAACAAGCCACAGGCCAGGTGCTCTGCCATGTATATTGGCAGAGCTTCATAAACTTTAATGGAGCTGGGCCTTAACGGATCTGGGCCAGGTTTTAAGAGCAGTGAATGTGATCTTAATTCAGGCCGAAAGTGGCAGAAGCTCAGGAATACAAAGAGGAAACTAAATTGTTAATTGCTAAACAGGAAAAAACCCCACAGGCTTGGGGACTGCAGGGTCCAGTCAAAAGAGGAATTTTTTTCAATGTTTAGTCAGTTCAACAACTCATTGTTTGAATTAATGTCACAGGATGAATCACTGCAACGTAACCCTCTTCTGCTTTTGGTCTTTTCCACGGTCAACTTTTTTCCTACTTAAATGCACCAAGAAAGAGCTTTCAGTGTGAAACACAGCTAAGCACCTTTCAGTGTGTTGCAGTTAGCTTGAGTTGACACCAGTAAAGAACTAAACGTGATGCCTTCTATGTAAATGGGACATAAAAAACACCAATACTATCAATATACTCTTTCTAAAGGGAAAATGTGCAGATCTGCTTAAATTTGCAGCAAGGCAGCACTTGGTAATACACAATGAATCACAGAATGCTAGGGATTGGAAGTGACCTCAAAAGTTGACATCCAGCTGACATCCATTGCCCCTCATCCTATAATTGGGTGCCACTGAGCAGAGCCTGGCTTCTTCCTCCTGAGACCCACCCTTTCCATGTTTAACAACATTAATGGTATCACCTCTCAGTCTCCTTTTTTCCAAGCTAAAGAGACCCAACTCCTTTAGCCGTTCCTCATCAGGGAGATGCACCTCTCCCTTCATCATCTTTGTGGCTCTGTGCTGGAGTCTCTGAACCAGATTTGTGTCCTTCTGAAACTGAGGGGCCCGGAACTGGACACACTATTCCAGATGTGCTCTTACCGGAGCAGAGTAGAGGGAGAGGAGAGCCTCTTTCAAACTACTAATCCACCCCAGGATGCAATTGGCCTTCTCAGCCAGCAGGACGCATTACTGGCTGGTCATACTGCTGGCCACCAGGACCCACAGATCCCTGTCTACTGTGCTGCTCTCCAGCAGGTCAGTCCCCAACCTATACTTGTCCCTGTGGGACCTGCCTCTAGTGTTGATGAAAATAAATCAGTCTGTTCCCATCAGAGACAGTCAGTTGTATTTTACGGAGATACTGAAATGCCTATGTAAGATGTTATTGAAAATTGTACTATTTACAAATGCAGCAAAGACAGTATTTCTTATTAATGAAGCCTTGCACTGCTATGCAACATTATGCATGAAATAGGCAAGACAGTTACTCTAGCAGAATTTTATGAAAGCAATGTAAATAGTTTGGAGAAACTAAACCAGAAGCTACTAAAATGCAAAAGAAATGTGGTTTTCCATCATTGTAAAGATGTTGATTATGGCGTACTAGGAGTTTATGTATAAAGGAAATGATGGCTTTGTAAAAAAAGAGGGTGCATAGAAGTTAATTCTCCATTTTGTTCTGGGGCTCTCATCTTCACTTGGAGGCTTTGGAAAGGTGCTGCTAACCATTCATAAGGTACATAAAAAGGACTTTGCTTATTAGCAGTACTTGCTGCAGAGCTGAAGAACCAGGCTTATGAGATGGTGGTTGGGGAAACTGGGGGTTTGGTTGTAGGGTATTTTTTCATTCTTCTGGGGAAATTATTCAAATTGTTTGCTTTCTCATTCTGCTTCACTGTTGAGATTCTATAGATGGCATAATGAAAATAATCCTGTTGTGGGCAGATCTAGCGATAGGAGAGGAGGAACTGGGGTCAAGTTGTGCCAAAAGAGAGTCAGATTGGATCTTAGGAAAAACTTCCCTGAAAAAGTGGGGAGGCCTCGGAACAGGCTGCCCAGGGAGGGGGTGCAGGCACCATGAGGCAGAACAAATGTGCTCTACAAACAATACAAGAAAATGCACTTTGTGCCAGAAAGGGGTGTCACCTGGCCATCTTTTCTACAGTGAGGCAACACAGGTGGAGCCAGGAGCCTTTACTTGTTAGTGAGCAGTGACAACGCTCAGATATGATTGGGCAGCACACTCCTGCTCACAGGATGCTTCCCTGTTGGTTTAGGTCAAATGCAGAGACA
>VZRI01012415.1:2567-71792 GCA_013397515.1 Upupa epops
GGAGCCGAGCAGACGCGCCGCAGGGCCAGGACTGCGCCAAGGAGCCGCTGCCGCTGGACCCCGAGCCCCGGTCAGTCCGCCGGCCCCCCCGCTCTGCTGCGGGCCGGAGCCTGTCTCGTAACCTCCGGGCGATTTGGGAGAACCGGTTAAACACCTTCCATGGGGGAGAGAGGAGTCCGGGCCCCCGCCGCCTGCACCTTCCCCTCCCTGCCGGAGGCTGCTCCTCTCCTGAGGTAAAACCACTCTCTCCTGCCTTCCCCACACCAGGATTCTTGCGAGGGAGGGGGGACACCGCGGGGACATCCCACAGCCAGCCGGGGCCTGGCGAGCACAGCCCGCGCCCCCGCCCCTGCCCTGCCAGACGCCGGTCCCGGAGGAGGAACCACACACACACACGCGTGTCCACCCGCTTCCCAGCGCCAGGGCTTGCTCGTCTGGGGGGACCCCGCTCAGCTCGGTGCAAGGAGGCGAACCCCGCACCAGAAACCACTCTCCCGGCAGCAACCAGAGCAAGAACAACCTCCTTCTTCCCCCTTCCTCCTGCACAGCTTGCTGTCCCCTCCCTTCTCTCTTCCCCGAACGCTGAATGCTGATTTTTGAGATGAAAATCGGCCTCTCTGGACAGCCAGGACTCTTATGAAGGACGCGAAAATATTGGATCATAAGTAAGAAGCGAGTCTGGCGAGCTCAGAAACCCAGCCCAAAAGGAGCAGCATCAAGAATCCACCCTTCTCTGCACAACTCACTCCCCACCCAACACACACACACAGAATACTAATTTCCTGAGATAAGATCTTACCCCTTTAAACAACCACACGCGCGCATACACACACACAGAGCGTGTACTATTGCTAAATATAATAGGTGAAACCCAGCAGCACGGGAAAAAGCCTCTTCTGCAACTCACTCCCCCTTTACACCCTTCTGTATGCTGAGATCCTGAGGTAAATTCTTTCCTTACCCATAGCAAAGACTTCTTTTGAACAGGACACAAATATATATTAGATTATAGAGATGTATTAAATTATTCTAGATTTAAATCTATTTTTTGCTGCCAAGGGGTCGGGGGACCAGACGTCATTGTATATTTTTTTTCTTCCCTCTTAACTCATTTATGAGCGAGTCAAGGCTGCTGGGGAGAAGAAAAACAGGATAGTTAGAATCTCTTTATCCTTCTTCCCAGAAGCTTTTTCTTCCATTGCTGTGCAGTTCCTTTTGAAAAGGAAACCTCTTATTTTGTGAACCAAAGATTTATTTTTCCCTTCCTCCTGGCCAAAGGAAGGACACATTGAACTAGTTGAAGAGATCTATCTTTTTTAAAAAAAATAATCCCCTGACATCTTTATCCAAATCAGAAATAGAGTGGAGGGAGAAACTGGAATATCTAGCTAAAACCAGGATACTTACTAATTGTGTCCCAGAAGAGGACGAGGTAAACACTAAACATAAACTTGTTCTTACAGGAAGGATTCAAACCCTAAATATAATAAATGGGGGATTACGGGTTTGGAGTGTTAGTGCAAAACAACACTGGAAATAAGTCAGCTTTTCCAGTCAGATTTCATCCACATCTGCAGCCTCCACACCATCATCAAAATGCAACCCCCAGCCCTGCTGCTTTTATAAATAATAACACAGCTGCCAATGGCAGTAGTGCTGGGTCAGCTTGGCTCTTTCCTGCTCCAGCTGCCCATAATATTCAGGATGAGATTCTGGGGTCAGAAAAATCTAAAACTCAGCAACAGGAAAAGCAAGAGTCCATAGAAAAACAGCAGCTTTCCCCTGGTCAAAGTCAGGACGCAGGCATTCTCTCGGAACCTGAGAAAGCTAAAACTGAAGAAAACCAGGGCGATAATTCTTCAGAGAATGGCAGCGGAAAGGAGAAAATAAGAATAGAATCACCGGTGTTAACAGGATTTGATTATCAAGAGGCATCGGGGCTAGGTACTTCAACACAGCCCTTGACATCCACTGCATCTTCTCTGACTGGTTTTAGTAACTGGTCTGCAGCTATAGCTCCTTCGTCTTCTACAATAATCAATGAAGATGCAAGTTTTTTCCACCAGGGAGGGGTCCCTACTGCCTCAGCTAATAATGGTGCTCTGCTGTTTCAGAATTTTCCACATCATGTCAGCCCTGGCTTTGGTGGTAGCTTTTCTCCCCAAATTGGACCCCTCTCTCAACATCACCCTCATCACCCCCATTTTCAGCATCATCACAATCAGCATCAGCAACAGAGGAGGTCTCCGGCAAGTCCTCATCCACCCCCATTCACACATAGAAATGCTGCTTTTAATCAATTGCCTCACTTGGCTAATAATCTTAACAAGCCACCTTCTCCATGGAGCAGCTACCAAAGCCCATCGCCTACACCATCTTCATGGAGCCCTGGTGGTGGTGGATATGGTGGGTGGGGTGGGTCCCAAGGTCGAGACCACCGCAGAGGACTGAATGGAGGGATAACACCCTTGAACTCCATCTCGCCCTTAAAGAAGAATTTTGCAAGTAATCATATCCAGTTGCAGAAATATGCTCGACCTAGTTCAGCCTTTGCTCCAAAATCGTGGATGGAAGACAGCCTGAATAGAGCTGACAACATTTTTCCTTTTCAGGTGAGCTCTCTGTAATATCCCTAAGAAAAATAGCACCTAAGTGCTAGAAAGGGTCAGGTGTCTGAACAGCATGGTCTGACTGTGCTTGCAACATATGTCTAACTTGAAATGTCATAGTGTGGATTATGCTCTGAGCTGTGACTTGTGTGTGGTGAGGTTTTTTTTTTTACAGTGGTGATCATATAAATATCTGTTGGTCACCAGACATGTGTTAGCCTGTTTTCTTCAGCTTAATACATTCAGAAATAGCTGGTGAACAAATGTAGTCACCTGTAGTGAGTGTATCTACTAAAATACATAAGGAGAAAATGCTGCCTGATCAACTCTGACAGGTCTGAGGGCTTTCATTTGCGAATGTACAACATCTGAGAAAAAGCATTTAATGATTGTATTTTGTTTTACACTGTCATCTGGATTTGTAGTGCAATATAATTTTTGTAGCTTTTTTTGGAAACTGATTTTGTTATATGATGATAATCAACGCCGATTGTTTTCCTCAGTAATTGCTGCAAATTTTGGTTATGGGCCATTAAATCATCACCAAAAATAGATCTGGATGAGTGTCAGTTGGTGGTCTCCTGTATTTTCATATGGCATTATCCTGGCAGGCAGGAGGCAGGTTGTCAGGCAGTTCAGCCTCTCCTTCTAAGCTGACTTTTTGTGAATTTGAAAAGGACTGTATAATGTTGAACCCAATTTGCAGTAAAAATTCAAGCAGAAGCACTCTTCATCACAGCACTAGTGAATCCTTGCTTTTATGCTTGTGTTTTTGGTAAACTCTTTTAGGGTGAATCAAAAAACCCTAAGAGCTCTTTTACATTTAGAGGGTTGTTTTCTGAGGTCTTCAAATGAGGGCAAAAGTAAAAATTTCGAACCAATTGCACTATAAGAACCAGGCTGACCTACTTATAAAATAATTTGAAAGATCTGTAGATAAAAACCATGTCATATGTCTCAGGATCATATGCTAGGATGTCTAAGCCATCCTAAAGAAATAAATATATTTAAGAATGACTTTGTACCCTCAGTGGTAGGGATGGTTCAGTTCTGCTTTGTAAACTGCTCAGTTTTTGTTTGGATTGCAGGGCCTGTGCAGCCTCAGCACAACAGAGCAGCTGCTGGCAATAACTTTCCATTAGAGACCTTTTTTCTGCTGCAGAGCTACTAGCTGGTTCAGTGTCAGGTAGAGCCCTTGTAAATTTAGAATATGTAGTAATAATTGATTTTATTGTCAGGATTTGTAATTAATATAATGAACCTGTATCTGGCACACCAAATCTATACACTGAAACCATTAGAAACGGGGACACAGCTGGAGTTGGTCTTTTTTCAGCCTCACTGCAGCGAGACTTGGCTCACAGTTAAATTCATTCTGTACCCTGACACATAGCTGATGTTCAGAGTGACAGAATGAGATCAAGTGTGTCCTTGCTGCTGTGTATGAGACCCAAGTATATATGCAGTGATAGAAGTGTTCTTGGTTTGACATCAAGGAAATTTCAGGGAATTGGCAGAGTCAACCTTGACTTCTAGATTGTGTTCCAAATGTAAAATATCAGACACACATATTTTGATCATGGTAAAGGAATATTTTTTTGTGTAGCATGTTGGTATCTGTTTACATAAACACCAAGATGAAGCTGTACATGTTAAGACCAAGTCTGACACTCCTGCATGCCAAGAAAAGGAAAGTGTTGCAGCAAAGTGCTTTCCAGTCTGTTACTATCCTTTCTGTGAAAAAAAGGGCAGGGCAGCAAAACAGGACTTCAGCACTGCAGACCTAGCAAGATGCTGATGAGTTTTGAAGCCATCTTGGACAACTGCTTTTTGTAACTTTCTTTTGTATAAAATCTTTAGCTTCTTTGGTCAGTCATTTGTCTGTTGAAAGCATACAGAATTTTTCCGTTGCTGCAAACAAATGATGTAAAATTTAACCTCTGAGGCCTTTTTATTTTTTTCCTTGCTTATGGTAATTGTGTGCCTGACTGAAAGCAGAGATAAGGGATTTTGCTTATTGTACATGTGTGTTCATATATGTATATATATGTGTTTGTGTGTGTGTATGTGTCCTTGATGTGCTGGACAAGGCTATTTTGCTACTGGAATCTTCTTATATTCCTATTTAGGAAATAATTGAAAGCTGCCTTTGCTGCAGTGACATAATGGAGTAATTTGATACAACTATTCCTTTCATTTAATATTTATGTTTTGCTGCTTAAATCATTAACACGTATTGCTGTAATCCATTGAAAATTAGTTTCTGTAGAAGACAAGATGTAAACCAGCAAGTGCAAATATTTGGGGATTGCTTTCTTTTACTCAAAGCTTGTTTCTACTCCAGAGCTTGGTGAAACACACAAGTCTGTGTTTTGATGGAAATTTTAGGGTAACCAAGTGTAAGTGCTCGTTTCCCCTTCATAGAGGACAACATTGCATAATGTCCCTATAAAACACTAACATGAACTACTGCTCACTTCAAATACTTCTGCCCATGACCCACAGATGCTTGCAAAGAAGTGGCCATTTGAAACAGTGCAGATCAAAGGAAAACACTGTGGTGATGTGTTGGATAATCTTGCAGTTTGATGGCTTGCTGGGTAACGAGCTGCATAAAAACATTGTGCTTTTTGTTCTAAGTGGTTTCCATCTGAAGTTCTGTCCATAACGTATCACAAGTAGCAAGTCTGCAGGAACCTCTTGTTGCAGAGATGGAACTGGGAGCAAGGTCAGAGAAGATTTCCAGATCTGTTAATGAAATTAAGTTTTGATACTGTGCTTTAGCCACTGGGCAGGCTTCCCCCTTCAAAGATCTTTTAAAAGAGAAAAGCCATTGTTCTTTGTATGTTCGTTTGAAAAGGAAATGGTCTCCAAACAAAAAGTGGTTCCTGAATTAAAACAACAACAAAAAATTCAGACTCTTGGATACAGCAGCCTTGCCTGATAAGTAGAAAATGAAAATGATTTGACTGTGCCTATTGCATTTTAGAAAGTTACTGCTTTTTGAAATAATTGCTTCTACTTCTTTCTCAGCACCCCTGACAAACTGAATGCTCCGTACCTTGAATTTTACTGCAGTGTTGCCTCAAGATTGTTTTGGCTTTCCTCTTGCCATGTACTTGCACTTCCTCATGAGAGTGGAACATCCTGCTTGTTATGCAATGTATAAATCTTGCTTTGAGAGGCATTTCCAGGTTTCCAGATCTCATCTTCAGATGTGTGATGTTTTTTAACTTGGTCTTTGAAAGCACAGGCAAGTTAAGCAATAGTGTGCAGCTTTCTGTAAAAATGCTTAACAATAATTTTTCTTCCTGAAATCAGGACTGAAAATAGTGATCCATTTCAAAGAATTTTGTACATGAGAGCAGGTCATTATATCCACTTGTTTAAAATGGTTTTTTTTCCTTTCTTCTACAATGGCTAGTTTCCAGGTATATCATCCCTTCCAAATTAATTGAGGTGCTGTGCCAGAGACTTTCTCTTTCCCCCAGGCAGATATGGAATGTTTGACAAAACACATACTTGATAACAGAATGTGTTTTAATTTTCAGCTATACGTCATGATTTGTTTGCCCATAGAAATGGACTGATTTAATAAGAGTATTAAACAAATTCACAGGGAACTAGAATGAAAAAAAATAATCTCTTGAACGCATTTGCCAATTAATCTTGAAGGATAGATTTCTTTACCATGCCTCTTTATTGTAATGTTTGCTCTTTGTTTTTGAGGAGCCTTTTCATAAATCAAGACAGCTGATTTCATAAAACGAGGCCAAGTTTTGCAGAAAGTTGCCGCAAAATTTAGTTTTTATTCTAGCAGCAGCAATTATTCCTAGAGATGTCAAGGTATCATTTAAAAATAGAATAAATACTTGAAATTGGGTTTTTAATGTCTGTTCAACCCTTTCTCTATAACTCCATGAGCTGTGTAGTAATTAGTGTTTTGTGTGCTGGTCCCCACAGCCATTGATGTGAGGAATTAGAGGCACTCTAATGTGGGATGACATGCATAATTACAGTACCGTGGAAGTTAACACTGCTCTTGTTTTATAAACTTACTACTGACGTTAATACTTTGGCTTTGGCCCTCCTGTGTGTTTTGTTAGAAGCTGTTTGAATTATGTTTGTATTTTCCAAAGATTAAAACAAGTACCTTATGAAGCATTTTGCTTTGAAAACTGCATATTTAGCAGGCTGAGCATATGGACTGAGAACACAAGATATGATGGAAAAGAATTTCTGGATAATACATAAAGAACTTAATATGTGGCTAAAATGGAGTCAGATATTACTGGAAATTTATATAAAGGGCTGTAACGTCTAACGCTTTAACTTCGTTAGTATTTTTTTTATTAAACCAGAAGTGCTCCCTCCCAAAAAAACTATGTTATGCGTCACTTAACTTTTCCAGTTTTTTCTTATTGTTCCCTGGTGAAATTATAAAAGATGATCAGGGCAGCATACAGCAACATCCTTTCAGGAAAAACCTGTTTATTCAAAGCCTTTAATTCACTGGATACCGGATTGAGAGCTGGAATACAACATGTGCACCAATGGTGGGAAGGAGGAGAAACCCAGAAGCATGAGCAAGTCCAAATTTGCTTCACAATTAAAGGAAAAATGTGTAACTTGTACTTAGCACCTGCAATACTACCTCTCCCTGTATATTTTATGTTGTCTGAAACGCAAGGCTCTTGAATTTTGTGAAGTAGGTATGAGGTTTCAGAAAGTTTCATGCTTCCCAGGCTACAATGAGAGTAGCAAATGCTACGTAATGAGCAAATTCATTATGAGTTTTCTAATTTTCACAAGTATTATGGTTTGTCAAAGATTGAAATATCAAAATAAGCCCAAGTTGTACAACTATACCTACTCCATAAATAGTTACTGATCACCATCAAGACATGAACTTTCATTGCTTAATGCAATGACATACTTTGTGTACTATTGATACCTTGCTTTTCAGAGAAATAATATTTTAGAAGGTTAGGCATAGCCTTCCTCAGCTGTTAGATAGTGTTCATACATTACCAACCTTTACTGTCAGTGCAGTTTGGGTTTTTAGCATTGAGAGGCTCATGGCAACACTGAATAGAAACTCTCAGATTCTGGAATCTTAATTGTTCAAGTGATGGTATTGCTGTGGGTGCAGATTGAATATGATGAATCTGTGCTCTAATAGTTAAGTGAGATGTATGTTTTTCTCATGTGTAAGAGAATGTAGGTGTTGGATTTTTAAGTGCAAATTATAATCTTGTGCATGAAAAAGTGATTTTAATTTCTTTTGCATAGGAGGATATCTCAGTATATACTGAGATGTTTAGTAGCAAGTGAATTTCTTCCTGGAGTAATTTTGTTTCTGTAGACAGAGCTGGCCAGTATGTGGTTCAAAATTCTTGTTTGCTGTTGTAAAGCATTTAGGCTGATAGCTTTTCCTTAACTAGCTCTGCTGGCTGTCACTCTTGTATTTTATTGTTAGAACAACACTGCTTAGTCAAAATTATGCATACTGGATGTGTTTTGAAGTGTTAGCTGACTTTTAAATATAGTCAAGTGTTAAGACAGTAGGTTGATTTCTTTTGAGTTCGTTTTTTTTTGTGGTGGATTTTTTTTGAGGTCTTGGGCTTGACCTGATGTCTTTCTGCCTCAGTTCTGTTGCCCAAGGATAAATGTATGTGCTGAGTCCTCTGATAAAGCAAAATTTTTCATGTCCTAAAAAACCCCTATGTAAAGACAAGTTCTGGTGATCAGCTTTGGTAAATAATATGTGGCTGTACTTACCTTACTTTGTTACTCAAGTGTGCATACTCTGCTTTATTCCAGGGCAGTCATTACCCCATAACTTTCTTTATAAATAAATAAGTATACAGTAAGCGATCAAGCTCCATGGAAACATGTATCTGAGAACAGCTCACATTTAGTTACCAGTTTATGATCAATATATTGACTGTTACAGGATTTTTTATGTTTTGGAGTCAAATGTGTAGTTACACACTTCTTCAGCAATATAGTCACTGCCACTAACCTGTCATTGGTCTTCATTTTTATGCCAGGTTAATAATACATAAATATTTCAGATACAGCATGTGTTTCTGATAAAATGTGCTGTTTGTCTTAGAAGTTGTGACTGGCAAAATTTGTACTGCTGCTTTCAAAGTAGCCTCACTATAAAAGGCCTTTAAATTGTATAAAGCTTCTCCCAAAAGCCTATCAATGGTGCCTTTCTCTAGTAGTGGGACCCTGTTTTTATAAGAGCAAGTAATCAACTAAATTAGTGTAGTTCTTTTATAATAAGCACCATGCAAACTGTTGAACCAGTTGAGTATGGCATTGTGGGTCTTTATTTTGGGAAGACATGACTCTGACATCTTTGCATTGGACAGGTGTATGCAGGTTTGCTATATTCCGATTCCTTGAATTGCTTTGCATTTCCAGAGAGGCACATTAATATCAGCAATATATCCAAATGCAGTGTAACAGTAGGAGTGGCTCTTAGTGTAGTACTTAATGTGAATTGGTGTCTTCTAACTGGCAAGCAGAGACATGGAGAAGCAAACTGTTTAAAAAAAATCCAGGAGTAAGACTGATTTTTCCCAAGGGTGTTGATTCTGCGGCAGTTAAGCACCATGAATTGACAATGATGGTTAGATGTGCTGTAAGCACAGAGACCTTTAGTTGGAAAGATAGTCAATAGAGAGAAAGTAACATACTGGTGTTTTGAGGTTGCACTACCCTTGTAGCCTTTTCCATTGCTGTGTCATGTTACTGGAAGTGCTAACTATGAATGTGGGCCATATTTTGCCAGTCCTCTTTTTTATATGATTGCTTATAGCTGCAGGTAAAAATACAAGCTGTTAATTTTTTGTATCGGTTCACAAGGTTTAAAATATTTGCCAAATGATTAGAAGCTTATAGACCTCATACTGCAAAAGTGACAGCAGCTAGCTGGTTCAGTCTGAAGGGGAAAACTATAACCTCTTGCCTCAAAAATCTTCCACTGGAGAATATGCTCTTCTTATCAGCTAACCAGTTCAATTAAAAATATTTTCAAATATTTAAACCCTTTATTCTCAATATTTAAAACTTAACAGTCGCAGCAAACCCCTCTGTTACTGTAGCTGAAAACAACATAACACAGACATTTTAGATGCAAAAGATTCTCTTCAAGCTCATGTACTCCAGCACATGCACATTAAAATAAACTAGAAATTACCCAGCCTGAGTTTATTCCTACAAGTCTGATGGACCACTGAAATGTTAACTTTCATAAAGGCACAAAGACTTGGAACTACTGGGGTCCTGCACTTTGTGAAATACGAATTTTGTAGCTGTTCCGGTGTTGGACTGGAGGTTAATTGCACACAGAGAAACACAATAGACTGTGAAAGCCAGAATGGAAGAAGCGACTGGGGCAGATCAGGCTTTCTGAAAATTCCCCCCCTGTGTTACAGTGTGAGGATTGCTGAAAATGTAGAAATTGTCTTCTAGCATCTGTTTCTGGGTGACTCAGCTGTGGGATCCTAACAAGTCCAAGGTACTGACCCAAGGACTTCTATTCAGTCCTGCTAAGGTATTTTTATGTAACTGTATTTTGAAACAGTTATGAACTAGTCATGTATCAACTAAAAGTATAAACTAAATACTACTGGGATAGGAAAAAGCCAGTAGGAAATATGTAAAAATAAACCACAGAATTTAAGAACTTAATTACTCCATAATAATTTCTCTTAAGGTGCCTAGTTTACCTTGTGGTATAAATGACCAAGGAAATACTGTGGAGAAAGAACGTAGTGCTGGGCTCTTTTGCTGGGCTTTTTATAGCAAATTTGATATTGGGCTAGACTGATAAAACAGTTGTTTCCAAACTTATCTTTCTAATAATGCTTGAAATGCTCTACATCCAGGTAGAAATACTTCACCTGTTGTGTGTCAGTAATAAACTGTTCTGAAAAGAGGAAAGCCATCAGAAAATTTCACTCACAAATGGTACTTTGTAGTGTCAGAATGTAACATGAACTTGGAAATAGGTCAGTACTATAGGGCTAGTGGATTCCTGCTCTTAACATAGTGTTGAGTGTTGAAAGTCCAAGGTGACTGACCACTGTCTGATATTGAGTGCCTTGTACAGCAGTGCAGTACTGACTTTATCACTTTGCTGCAGTACCAGACATTATAACTTGATGCATAATAAATAAGTCTTTGTGCAATGCTTTTTTACTTCACCACTCGTTTTAAAAATTATCAAAGCTGGATCTGTGTGCTTTGGAGAAATTTCAGCTTCACAGCTAGAGTTAGGGACAAAAAAAATATATATTCACTGTTGTAATAAAAATAGTTGTAGAGAAGCAGTTTAGAGCAAATTGCTCACATTTTGCTTTTTTGTTATTCCAACAGATGCTTTCCATCCTTGATCCCACTTCAGAGATTGGTCTCTTAAAACATGAATGCAATAAAATCTTTAGAACCAAATTCTTGGACACAGACAAATTAAATTCAAGTTGGATTATTATAATGGCAGCAAATTCTATCCAGGTGTTTCTACAAATGTCCCAGTTGATGAATACATGGATAGATGAATAATTTTGGGAATGACAGTGATTTTTTACTCCTTTAATGACCTCCTATGATCCTGCAAAGTTTTCAAAGTTTATATATAATTTCAGTTATTCTGAATTTGCTAAGATAGTGCAATGCAAGCATGTTTTATGTGGTCTTATGCTACTGTAGGGTCAGATTTACGTTATATGGCATTTACTGTTTTGGGTTGAGAAGGCATGACCATGCATGTGATGGCTTTGGTTAGTATGCAGAAGTATCTGGTAAGTGTACTTCAAATGGCTTGAGATAATGAAGAAGTAAGGTACACAAGACATCCTGCCTCCTGTTTCTTGTGGAGTCCTTCAATTCTAGTAGTGCTTGGAATACCAGCCTTGTGAAGTCAGGGAATTAAAAAATCAGAGCTGAGTTGTCCCCTAGTAAAGCAGACTATGAGGAATGCTACTGCTTCTATCAGTGTTTGTAATTGTGCAAAATTAATCATCTGAAGTTTTGGGGTAGTAGTTTGTGTAAAGAAAATTCTCTGTGTTTCTGGAGTTTAGATTGTCTTAAATTTGGGCTGAAAAACCCATTTTATGATTTCTCCTTGCAAATCCATCTCCTGGATTATGAACTTTGCTTCCTAACTGTGCAGTTATTACCACAAAGTTTAACTGTATAGCAAGGACTAGAAAATATTACATTTGGTTTCTTAAATGATAAATACAGATCAGATTCATATTTTTTCTGATTTTTTATACTCTTACATCAGACCGGCTTTAGTGGTATATGTGGTTTTGCTGAATTCTGCTGTAGTAATGTAGAACAAAACTGGAGTTTTGGTTTCAGGTGCTCTTATTTAACACTATGTGTTACCTAAACCGGCTTTGTTTGTGTTTGCTTGCAGGATCGCACAAGGACTTTTGACATGCATTCACTGGAGAACTCACTAATTGACATAATGAGAGCTGAAAATGATTCACTGAAAGGTAAATTTAGAATGAGACTGTTTCCTGTAGTAAATGGGACGATGTGCTTATTTACAATAAGAAACTTCAGGTTCAGTTAGAAAAAGTTAAGCTGCATTGTGCACCTACTGCATGTCAGTCAGCTTGGGCAGGGCTCCTATTTTTTCAGCGGTCTCTAGAGGAAGCTGTTGCAACACATGAGCAGTTGAGTGTGTTTTGTCTTTATTCAAAACAATGTGAAACACAAGCATAAGCTGATCTTTTGTGTAAGTTGTCAGTTTTTTTAATAGATACAATGTGTGCAGCCTGGAAAAATTATCAACTTCAGGAATCTTGTGCAGCTCAATGAGACGGAACTTTCTCCTTAATGGTGTTTTCCTGCTGAAGTCATATTTCTTTCTGTCTTGGGGAAGAATTAGATTAACTATGCCATTTAGGTAGCGACACTCAGTATTTAATTACAATATTTTTTTAGTTCTTTACTTTTTTGTTGTTGCTGCCTTGAACTGCAGAATTCTTTGTACCATTGGGAAAGGAAAAGGGGGGGTTGAACTGAGTTTGCAGTTAGGGTTTGTTGTTTTGGGTTCTTTTTTTTTTTTTTGCAAAGATGATCTTTCTTTGAAAATACATCAACTTACAAAATATTCAGGGCATTGCCTATGTATTTGATTTAAACCTGAGTAGAATCTGCTTATGGTGAACAATTCAGAAGACTAGTTTCTTATTCTGTATAATGACTAATCTAGTTCAGTTCACTAGTAACTTGTATAAGTTAAAGTAGTCAAACTCAGTTATGTTCCTTTTCAAAGCACATAGTTTTGTTAGCAGTCACGAGACCACTGAAAAAACAAACATGCCATTTGTGGGTTTTGGAAAGTAAATTTCTTCGGATATCAAGGCTTGTGGTGTTGATGAAATCTGACTTGTTGTAACAGTGATCCTTGCTCAGAAAACCGACTTTGGAGGAACTGGACATAACTTGCATTTGTTGCATTTGCTGTGGTCTGAAATGCAGCTTATGTTTCACATCCCCAGTACTGGGCAGCAATTCACAGTGATGAGAATAACCGAGACATGCACATTCCTATTGAAATGTCATGGAGAGCTTGATGACGATAAAAGTAATGCCAAATGAATTAAAAATGCAACACACACTCTCTCCTTATGTAGTGGGAAGCGGCCTTTTTAAGAGGACGAGTAGTAATAGGTTTTATTTGTTTTATGCACTGTCTGGCAACAACCTATACCCCAACATTGTGTACTGAGCCAAAAGTCAGGTGCCCCTTCTTGTCCACAGCACCTGCGGTTTCCTCTGAGCGCTTCTATTCAACTGTCAGGCAGGCCCAATCCAGGTTGTAGCTACTGAAGTATGGCAGGATAACAACACAGGGGAAAGTGGCTGTAGAACAAATAAAATTTCCTTGTAAGTTTAAATTTCATAAAGTTAGGTTCATATGTATTTATGTTAGCAAAAAACCAAAGGAACATCTGTGCAGTAGTATGATTTTTATTTTAAATGTTTTTAAGAGATTATCTGAAAACTGATTTGGTTTTGGAATGGAATGTTTACGGTGTTTTAAGAATGATGGAATAAGCGTAAATTCTTGCTTGAGCCTCTCTGCAGAGTTACCTATGGTTCATCTACAGTTTTGTGAGCATTGTATCACACTGATCAAAACACAGTAGTATCAATCTGGGAATAATTTCTTAACTATTTTACAATTTTTTTTCAGTTTCATGGTTGATAGTTTAAAGTCTCAAAACTGAGAAGGAAAATGTAAGTGATCCTAATGAAGTTTTATTTTCAAGGATTTCACCTAATGCAAAAGCATTAGGTTTACTTACAGTGAAATATACAATACACTGAATTTGACAGCTTATCTAGCAGTCTATCTGTAGTACCCTTAGAATCATTAAATAGCTTAGGTTGAAAGAGGCCTTAAAGATATCTAGTTCCAACCCCTCTGCCATGGGCAGGGACACTAGATCAGTTTGCCTAGAGCCCTATCCAGCCTGGCTCTGAACAATTCCAAGGAGGGGACATTTGGAGCCATTAGGAATGGCTAGCACCTACTATGTTGAGAGAATGCTGCAGTGAACATCCCTTAGGATGGGATTTGGAAGGAGAGGAAATACCTTTAGTTAAACCAACACCTGGGAAAAAAATGTAACTTGCTGGTACAAAATATATTTCAAGTCAAATCTGAAGAAGGGCTTATGTGACCACAAGCTTTTTGTGGTGTTGGGGAGTTTCTGTCTATCTGTATCAGCTGGTGTATGATTGTCTTAACACAGATTCTGCCTCTCCTGTTTTTACTTTTCTTGCCTTATCTTTATTTAAACCAACCAAAAGAACTTTTAAAACCCTTGAATCCAAAAATCCTAAAATGTAATAATTTATTATTGTTAGTTCAAATCTTGCTTGCCATATCAAACATGTGCAGTTGAGTAAGCTGATCAGAAGTTGGTTTTTGTTTTGCATTTTAAGTAGGTTAATCAGTTCAGACAGAACATTTAAACTAAAGTTGGATGCTCTCAGAAAGGAAAAGCTGCTGTGTTTGACACTTTAAAAATAGCCTCTGCAAGACACTAATAAAACATACTGTAGAGAGTCATCTCAGAATGGCATGGAAATAATTCAGATGATCTAATAGGTCTTATTGCTATCTTGTGAGTCTTTAATATTGATTCTACATGAGTTTAGTATGTAGCACTAACAACTGTAGTGGACTCAAGAGAAGGAAGTACTATGTTGAAATATACCTTCAAAGCAACTGAAAGGCTCTGGACATGGTAACAGATACCAGTCACAGTTGGGAACCTGCTGTCTCTTGGAAATAATTTCTATCTTTAAATGGTGGGTTCAGAGCAGCAGGGTTTGGATACTGTGATAACATTTTAAGTAGGAATTCAAAATGTGACAAAATCCATTCACAGCACGTAGTTCCTGACTGAGGTGATTAAGCCATGCTAGACCTGGATTTGTATAGGACGGTAATAATTACGTTCTTGGGTTCTCTTGTTATATGAAATTAGTGTGTTTCCTGCTTGAGGTCCAAACAAGAATCTTAAATATCATTGATTCAGTACATTCGGTATTACCATTTAATGCTTTTGAAAGGCATTTTACCTCCCTCCCCCCCTCCTCTTTTTAAGGTATATTTTTATCCCTGCTCAAATCCTCTTCCTTTGCTGAGCAGCTGCCATTTCAATATGTTATTTTTATCCACACAAGTGAGTGTGCTGCATGCTGCATGGCCAATGACAGCCTGCAGAAGCCTTTCCCTGGAGACTAATTGCATCTTTACAATGTATTCGGCCTTCATGAGCTGAGCCTGGGATCCAGAGACTGATTTCTGAATCTGGGTCTTCCAGATGGCAATTTGAGCATTACTGTAATAGTAGTCGATTGACTAAATATTTCCTTGTTAAGTGACACTGAAATGTCTTTAACTACATTACAGCTGCAGATGGTTCTATTACTGAAATATCCTATGGTTCAGTTCTGAATGTAAGGTTATTGCCTGGAAATTCTGCAAGGTGAAATGGATTAAAGCAGTAGGACAGTACATCTACTTCTGGCACTGCAGAACATGCCTGTAAAACGTGGGTGTGAATAGCTCAGTAGCTACATGAATGCTAGGAGTGTGAAATACTCTCTAAACACATGCACAAAAAAGGGGCTTTTAGAAGTGGCATAAGGTCAGGGTATATGTAGAGACACGGGAGACAGAGTTGAACAGCAGCTCTACATTTTAGAGATGGGAAAGTGATCAGAACTGGCACCATCCAAGATTTCTGTAAGCAAGTGGATATTCTTAACTGTATGTTTAAAGCAATCATTAGCCGCTTACTATTGATCTGAAAAACTATCTCAGATGTTAAGAAAGTAGAGAAACCTTCTAAAGTGTTCTTTGATGAAAGGGATCAAAGGAGTTTCAACAGCATTTTCTGAATATCAGATTAGAAACTGAAATAGTTGTTTCTTTTCTAGCAGTGCAGATGATGCAACATGTTCAGATTAACTGAGTAGAATGGGCCATTTGGTCTCCTGTATAGTACAGGAAATTAATGAGACTCTGATGAGAATCAGTCCAAATGTTTGCAAAGGGATAAATAACAAAGACTACAATTCTTTTTAGGGAATTGGTCCTTCGTATATGCACAGCACAAAATCTGAGCCTATTTAAGATGTAAAATAGTGGATTCTGAGATTTTGCTTATATTTTAAACCCATCTTTCTTGCTTGAGGTTGGTGGCCAAGAGTAACCTCTACTTTCGTTCTGGGCAAAAAAATGACCTGATGTGGTTATTGAGTTCTGAAAGTCAGAGACCCCTAGCAAGTTTGTACACCTATACCAGTGGGGCTGCCTCTTGTACATGTGAACTGTGCTGGTTGTACCTCAGACTGCTGAGAGCAGCATCTGAGCTTGATCTCATTTGTGTGCCTCATCTCAACAAGGGATGTTGAGGGATTACTAATTTTCAACTTTGTGTGTGTATCCAGTCTGGGATAAAATGCACAAAAGCTTTCATTTCTGCAGCACCAGGCTGTATGCAGTATTTTTTTTTAGACATTTATGATCTGCCATAATTGTCTATGGAAACTGCCAATGAATTACTGTGGTGAATGTTTCTTGTTCACGATATTCATGAATTTTACCTCCTATGCAGTAACCAGGGAAAGCTAAAGGGATTTGCAGACTTGAGTGTGTATTAATTAAGAGGAAAGCCAATTTTTTACTACCTCAAAATATTGCTGAACTGAGTCTAATAGCAATAAACTATAACCCATGCTCATGGAGCTGTGATGGGGAAATGATCTGTGTGTGTTTTATTAGAAATCAGCAGCTGCCATTGCAATCCATTGCATTTACAGCTGGGTTCTAGTAGATGTTTTGTAACTGCTGTTAACAATGAAGGGTGTGCAAATCCATTCAACGTTTTGGGGCAATATTCAAGTTTTTAATGTTTTTAGTCTTTTGCGATGCTTTTCTCTCTTGTGATGCTTTCCTCACTTGCCAGTTTCTCTCTTGGCAATTGAAGCCTTTCACAGAACCACAGAATGGTGGGGGGTTGGAAGGGACCTCTGAAGACCACCTAGTCCAACCCCTCTGCTAGAGCAGGGTCACCTAGATAAGGCTGGTTTTGGTTTATCCCCATCTTTCCTGTATCTGGGGTTTTCCAGAGCCTTTGTTTAGAAACAGTCACAAGACAAGTAAGAGGCTGAAATCGCTGGGGCACCAGACAGGAAAGAAATCTATTAATGAAAACTGAGAGTAGGCCATAACTTACCTAGAAGTAATCACAACCCTACGAGTATATGTTTTTACATCTACTGGCTATTAACTAATAAACTTCCAGCTTTCTCTGTTAAACTGGCATCGGTCTGTGGTCTGAACCCAGATCTTCTCTGACAGTGTTCAATTTCATGAGGCTCGGAAAGGCAAACCTTGACTGGATAGAAAAAAAAAACCGATCATGCCCCAAACTTGCGAGGACTTGCACAATGTCAATGTCCCATGAGCGCTCCAACGGAACCCCCAAACCCCCGTGCTGGGATCGACCTGTCCCGGCTCCACCAACCGCCCGGGGGCGGCGGCTCCGCCCCGCTGCGCGCCGCGGGTCCACGAACGGATGCTCGCGGCGCAGCACCGGGGCAGAGACGGACCCATAGGGGACTAAACACCAGCGGGCCCTGCCCTGCCGCGCTCTGCTTCGGAGGGATCCGCACAAGGGTGGAGGGTGTGTATGCACACCCCTCGCCCCGCAGCAATTCCTGCGTGGACTGTGCCGAGCGCGGCCGCTCCGGTGCAGCCGCCGGGCCCGTGGTGGTCCCTGAGCACCGGTTCCGCAGTGCCGGCTCATCCGCTCTACAGCTCGAGCTGGGGCTCCGCATCGCCCAGTGTTGGGCTCTGGACTGCATTTGCGCGGAGGCTGAAGCTGAGCGGAGCTCGGGGTAGGTGGGAGCGGAGCGGGTAAAAGGGGGCCAGGCATCACCCTCGGAGTTGCGTTAGGGTAATCCTCAGCCTTTCCCCGGGCTCCGACGTGAAGGTCAGCGGGCGTGTTGGGCTTCCAGGGGACGCGCTGCAGCCCGCGAGCACCGCTGCCTACTGACAACAATGGGGCTCTTAACATGGCTGAGTTCTTAAAGTTACAGGCAGGGACTCGCTTCCTCCGCACCCCTCCGTATACTTGAGGGTTCTGCTCCTCACCCACAGCCCCATCAGCAGGGCAGGTACTGGGTTGGGTTGGTGGTGGAGCAGGAGGGAGAACCGAGGTGTGCACGGGCTGTTAAAGGCTGTTCAAGCCTCGAAACCAGACGGATGGTAAAGTTAGTAGCTGTTGCCTAGTGCTGTGGCACTGTCTGCAGTAAGAAAATGGGGTGAGTTTACAAACAAGGTTTTTTGATTTCAGCAGCCTGGAACTGGCACTGTTTAGGTGAGTGTAAATGAAATGAGAATTTGTTCTTTGGAATCTGGACCGGAACATCAGTTGCCCTGAGGCGAAGGCAGAATGTAATCTAGGTTAAGACTTTTGGGATTCTTTTTTTTCCTGTTTATTCCTTGACTTTGGTACCTTAATTTTCCGTTATCAACTGTGAAAAGCTAGGATCTGTTTCTACTATCTCAGAAAGCATTGTGCATCACCTAATTAATTATAAAGCCATTTGTGATACATATGAATAAAAAATAAAACTAGTAAATCTGCTGACATTTGTTTTACTGTTTGCTGCAAGTTCCTTTACTACAATGAAAAGTGGAAAAACACCAGGACAGGGCTTCAACATTTAAAATGGTATAATAAACCATTTTTACAGTCATCTGGATTAATTTGGGAAACAGCAAAGTCCAAATTATGTCCCTCAATGTAGCGGGTTAGTATTTGTTTTAAGTGATGGAAAGCATCAGTTGGAAATGGTGTATTACTGTTGACATAAATGTAACTCATTGGGTTTATAACTCTTTAGTTGTAAGTATGTGGGAAATAATTCATAGGTTATGGTGCTGTTCAGAGTTTGGGAAATGTTTCAAAAATATTGACATTTACATGCTTTTGGAACTTCACACATAACTTTGACTTATGTTAAATGAATATCATGTTTAATATAAGATTGGAAAAAAGTTCAGTAAGGAAACAAGTACTGTTGGTTGCCTATGCCTGTGCTGCTTCTACACAGGAATTACTGAACAGTTTAAACTTTATGATAGTACCTGTGTGTTTGTAGAAATCGCGGTCTTCATAATGTGGATGTCAAACAATAACTGTATGTTCATACTGTAATTATGCAGGATTTTGAGGTAGAGTATTAATGCTGCTGGTGAAGAGCAACACCTTGATGTATGCTCACTGTTAAAGCAGAGCCATTGAGCAATAAGCTAGACAGTATTAATATAACCAACTCTGAGGCCAGGAATTTCCTTCCCCTGCCACCACTGAACAGTACAAATATCCCAGAGTTTTCTGGTCCTGGTCAAGCTTTGAAATCAATGTTAGGGTTTCTGTTAACTTCGTTGGAGTATGACCTGTTCTTTTCCAGTCTTGCAACATTTCTCATAGGTCCCTTGCCATTTCGTCCCATCTCCAGAGCCTATGGAAAATTAAATGCCTTTCATTCTACTTAGACAAGGTATTTCCTAGGAATGTAGCACGTGCTGCAAATGATGTGGCAGTACAGGGTTTAAAATCACAGCAAAACACTAAAATGCTGCTTAAAACTTTGTTGTCTAAATCGGTGATTTGATCTTCAAAGGTGTTAGAGCCAGTAAAATTGTCCTGAATTCCGTAACAGCAACCTTCCTAATCAGATTAGAACTTTTCTAAGGTTTTCTTCTTTGTGTTTTTTTTTTTTTTTTTTTTTTTTTTTTTTTTTTTTTTTGTGTTTTGTCGTTGTTAAATTAATCCATCAATTTCTTTTGGAAAGTGTGTTTAATCTTTTGTGTTGTTTAACATCACAGTCCACCAGGCATTGGAGGTTTTCTAAATTCTTGCTTTGATAATCTCTGACCATTCTGGATCATCTTCAAAGCAGCCTTTAATTTGATGCTGTATTCTATGAGTAGTGTCTGTTCCTTGTTTTAAAAGATAGAGAGCTGGCCTGACTGCTCTCCCAAGCTGCTGAAACTACCTGTCTTTTGTCCTTTTGCTTACTTTGTTCACTTTTTTCCTCGATATTGCCTTGATAGCTCTTTGAGCTTTTTGTTAGCCACGTTTTGCATACACTCTGCCATCATGTTTATCAGGCTAGAAGTGTCATGAAAGGAGAAGAAAGAAAAGTCTGAAGTGCTTTTCTTGAATCTGGAGATAAAAAAGAAATGGGAGATATAAATGAGAATGGAGATAAGCTTTGAGAAAAGATAAAGGGGTGACATATGAGTTGTAAAGTGTAAAGGGGAACAAGGAAAGTCACACAGACCACCTTTTAGTGGCCTCAGTCTTTGCATATACCCTGGAGCAACTGCAGCAGCCTGAAATGTGATTTTTTTCCATCAGTGACTTAAGGTATTTTGAGAAAGAATGGTGAGGCATGTGGAATTTGTGTATTTGGTATCCACTTACTTTAATTCAGCGTTAGGTGAAATGATGTGAACTATTGATGAGGTGACTCAGAAAATATATCTTAAAGTACATTTTTTCCATGCTTGCCTTAATGTATTGTCCTTTGGATGCAGAAAAAATACAGTGTTGGTTTTCTGTTGGGTTTATTTTGGATGTTTTTACCATAATGTTGGTAGTTAGACTTTAATGTGAGCAGAGCAGTCATGTGCTTTCTTTAGATATGCAGGTGTCAAGTGTGCAGGCAGTGGTTGTATTTTAGCTTTACTTAGAAATCCTTTTAACAAGAATCGCAGCTCAGCAGTCAGATTAGATAGGTATGAGAAAAGGACAGATTTATGTGTATGGAATGTGGGGATTCTTGTGATATAGAAAATCAACTCTATTGAAAAAGCTATTTACGTTAATGAATTCCCGGTTACTTACATTAATGTTTGATGCAAATCTTTGTGTTGTCTTTAGGGCACGTGTGATATAGGGGAGTGAGGTACTTGTCTGAAAGCATTATAAAGGATGTCTTGCTTGTTTATGTCTAATTTTAAATTGTTAATTCACTATTGAATAGTGTTGATGTCTGGTCCTGCATGCCATTTTGAATCTAGGCTGAGGAAATGAAGTACTGATTCTTTTCAAACACTGTTTTCTGTTTCTCTTTCCATTAGGATTGGGTGTGTGGAAGGGGATAGTACAGGTTTTTTGTGTATACTAGTGGAAAAATTAGTGTCTTACCTGTTCTATTTAATGTAAAAACAAAGAATGGGGAAACGTGCTGCAGAGGGTTGAGCTTGCTTGATGCTGCCTTGCTTATGTTACTATTTCCTTATTGTTTGTGAGTGAAGTAGGAGGATACTTTAAAAAGGAACAAAGCCCTGGTATTGCATTCCAAGTTGTCTTGTGATCATCCCTTCCACAGACAAAAATAAGTTGCTTTGAACCTATTATTATACTTAAGGAACTCTGGTTTTAAATCTTGAAGCTGTAAGTATATGGCAGTGTAAACCCAGCTCTCCTAAGTCACATGAAGAAGTTGCATTCCAGGCTATTTATTAAAGCATGGCCAGAGTTCATGGGATAAGTGTGATGGTATAGGCAGATACCAGCAGCTCTTGAGGTGAAAGGCTGCATATAAAGGAATACATGGTGTGTGATCCATGACTGCGAATAGGAGGTTTGGGAAGGTTTTTTCCCATTTTTCCATGTTCTCAAAAGTTGTAAATTTTGTAACAGGATGAATAAAATGTTCTTGACACAGTTCTGTCTAGGTATTTTTAGTTCATAACATCCCATTCTTCCCTTCTGTCATGAAGTCCATCAGGAGTATGCATTTGGAATTTACTCAGATTACCGCATTTGGAGAAGTTCTTTGGCTGAGAACCTGATTTGCGCTTTGCTGGCTAAGTGCTCTAATGCGTTTCCTTCTCCTACTTGCAAACTCTGCCTTTCAGTTTTTATTTTTAAAGTGTAAAGTATAGTAACAATTGTAAGTGTTCAGAAGGTAAATGCTGCCAATTATTCCATATCATAAACTGGAGGGCACATTGAAGGAAAAGATTGTATATTCTTATAATTTACTGTCTATATTCTCCAGAAGTCACGTTAATGAAACAGAGCTCAGTGCCAGCAGCAGTAGGGTTCCAGCTTTTCTGAAACACACATAAAACTCCAGCAAATATCTAGTCTCCAGCAGAGAGTTGTGCTTCATGGTTTGCTTTTCTGCTTTTAGTTTCTTATCTCTGACCCTGTAGGGGTTTCCAGAGGAGAGGGAAGTTTTATATTCAAATACATATCATATTTATGGGTTCCGCTTCAGTTGATTAACCTAGTGGACCGTAATTGGAATGATGGGACAAATGCTGATACTATGTGGACAAAACTGTAGGTATGTTTAGGATTTATAGCAGGCTTGTTTAGACAATTTCTTTGTAGTCTTCTGTTCAAAGCTGCCTTTGAAGATTTCTTTGCTATTGAAGCTTCTGTATTTTTGAGAGAAATGAGACCTATATTGGCTTGTCAACTTTTATGAGTAATTAAGTGGTTGTTGAAATGAATGAAAGAAGTTTAGCCCATGGGCAGTGACTAGTGAGCATCAGTTACCTGATAGAACAGTAGTGGTGGTGGGTTAAAGCTTTCACACCACTGAACTGCAGTGGTTTTGTCATTAACCATTTAAATTTTTTTCCCATCACACTTAGGCTTGACTACTGTGCTGGAAGCACATCGAGGCCTTTTTGTCTCAGTTGCCCAATGTCAGATTTAGCTTGAGCTTTTCAAAAGGTAGATTTGAACTATTACTGGGCTGGACTGGCTGAGCTGGAAGCAGCTGTGCCTTTTTGTCCTGGGTCATGCAGAGACAGTGTCTGTGAGTACCATTACAGCTGGGATTGTGCAGTGCATGGGAATGAGGACCATTAGTGTGGGTTTTTTTTCCCAAAGGTTATTAATTTCTGAATATAACTGCACAGTCTCTTCAGTGCTCATTGCACCAGCCTTGGAAACAGTAGCTCTTCCCTGTTTCTTAGCTTCTTTCCCCCCAGCCTCTCAACTTCCCCATGCTATTTAATGTTTAAAGTTGTCAACAGTCAAGATAACAGAAGTTGTTTTGGTGATAATCTGCCTGGTGTCATATAGTCAGGTTCTACCTTTTTTACCACATGCACCAAATCAAGTGAACATAATCCCAGTAAAAGGTTGTTGCCATCAGGAGAAAAAGTGCTAAAAGGCTGTATGGGTGGAATCTCTTCAAGGCTTTGGAAGAAAGAAACCTGTTTGGTTTGTGAATGTCACTTGCATTTTGTGACAGTGACCTGGAATTTAAAATAAAAAACATTCCAGTCAGACCTGAACTTGAATGCTATGGAAGACAGGAGCTTCCTTTTCATTAGTGTTTGGAACAGAAGGAATGGGTAAATACTTGTCTTCAGGCATCTGGCTGTACTTGGAATGCAGCATAGTACTTGGATCTCATGTTTTTCATCATCTGTTTGGACATCCTGAATTTGAAATAGAGCTATATGTCAGTCTCATCACATGCTTTTTAAAAATGTTTGTTGTTTAATTTAAATTAGGAGGAAAAAAGACAGGTTTTGGCATCTCTGCTTAATTTTGTAGAATCATAACTTCAATAGGAGTTAATCCTGTGCAGCCAAATGCAATCTATTTTCTGTTTTCATGCTGACTTTGACATTGTTAAAATGGGACAAATACTCAAGATGTGCATGTAGAGGTGCTTAATTTTTGTATGATTATTTTAGATTAAGAAAATACAATTTGAATGTTTTTCATCCTCTTAAGTTTGTTAGTGTGTGAAGCCCACAAAACAGAGAGTCTCTCAGATCCCTTTTTGAAACAGGGAACTCTCTTGACAATATTGTAAAGATGGCAGTAACTGTGAGCTACAAAGTTCTGAAATGAGTTCACTGTCAAAAGTAAGATTGTTAAAATTAAAATTGATTTATTCTGTATTGACAGGTTTCATTCTGGATCAGATATCACATGTCTGAGCCACTCTGCCATGCATTGGCTGTTGTTCTGCTGTCAATGAAACATGTGCTTGGGATAAATAGACAGAAATGAGATTATGTGCTTGAACTGGGCAAAGGCTTTGCACATATGCATGTGACTTGTGTTAACAGATACTGAAGTTTAGCCTAATCCTTTTGTCCCAAATGTATCAAACTAAAATCAAGGAATGCTAAAAACCTAGGACTTTGTGCCTGCCTTGCAAAACTTCATGACACTATGTGCTTTTCTAGTGAAAATGACATCTAAAACTGAAGTTGCAAGGCTCTCTGAAATAGGAAGAAATACCTTTTAATATAATACCTATAGATCAATATGACTTTTGTGTTGTAATTTGAGAAAGTATATTTACCTTTTTGAAAATACCTGCCTTGGTTTCTGAATTTCTTCTTCATATGCAGCAGTATTTTAACAAAAGGTAGGTTAAAAATATGTGTTGTTTATAATTTTAATTTTCCTGCTTTTGATTTTATTAAGGATTCAGTTAGATCCTTCACTGATGAATTAGAGCTTGAGATTACCTTACAGAGCATATTGTGAAATGTTCTGTTATAGAACCATGTGGTCTGTGCATTATGTATGAAATGCATTGTGAAACAAGAAGTGCTGATAAAATCTAACTGTTGAGTTAGAATCAACCCTATCTGCCCTCAGGGAGTAGTAGAGGAAAAAGGTAACAGAGTATTCCAGCTTATATTGGAATGCCTTGTGCACAGTATTGTCGGTCTTGCTACAAGTACAAAGTATGGTTTAGTGTAGAATAATTTAGAAATAAGGTTTTGCTGTTGGAATGGCAAAACCAGATTGTACTTGATTATGTTTCTATAGTTGAAGCATAAAACTCATGAAAGCATAAATAATTTCCAGGATGGAATATTTTACATTTAGAAATAATCCTGTGAAAGTTTCATACTTCTGTTTCTCTAGAAGTTAAGTCTCGAGTGAAAGCAGAAGACAGATCAGCAACAAATTACCTCCCTGTTTTCTGTGTAGGGGGAGAAAATGACTAGCGAACAGTTTCACTGAAAGCTTGAAAGTCTGTGCTTGAGTATTGATCATACTTGCCTTTCAATATAAGAAACTGGCCACCTTTGACTATCTACAATTAAAAGCTTTTTAAATAACATGGAAAGGTTGGCTTCTCTTCTACTCTACTGCTTTTATCTGCGGGATTTGCAGCCTGCTTCCCCCTGGTGCTTCCCTTGTTAGCACTGCTGGGTCGTTTTGGTCAATTTTGTCCCTAAAAATCAGCAGTTAGTCATTACTTCATTAATGAAAACTTAAAAAATTTGGATCACTTCAGCAAAATCTTGTTCAGCTTGAATATTTTTCCCAAAGCCTGTATAGATGCGTGTGGAACATGAAAGCTTATGTGTCAGTTGACAGAAGCTGTCTGGCTTTCCTGAGCTGGGTGCTGAGAAGCTGGCTCAGCAGCAAAGCTAAGCCTGGTGGTGGGGTGTGTTTGTGCCTTACTTATTCTCACAGTAAAGTTACGTAAAAAGTCAACATGTATATTTGGCCCTTTTAATAAGAAAAAAATGTGTCTGCTAACATCAGTGGTTAATGAGCACAGAAAACCTGAAATTCCTTAGAATTCATTGGTGAAGCTGGTCTGATGTATCTTTAAGAGGAAAGAAATGAGAGTGTATCAGTGACTGATGTAAAAGATTGCAATGTGCTGCTATGGTATTGGCTTCTGTTCCAAGGTAGAGAACAGAAGCCTTGAGGAGCTCCTGGGCTAAATATGAATCAGATACAGAAGAGGACAGGAATTATGTGAACCTAGCTCTTGTGCACCTGAATACAGCTATAGCAAGCTAGTGGGAGTCCCAGTAATGATTTAACTTTGGACATCACAGTATCACAGTAGTGATGAGGCTGGAAAAGACCTTAAAGATCATCCAGTCCGACCTGAAAACAACCAAGTAAACCTAAATATCTGACATCTACATCATGCCACTCAGCATTTCATCCAGCCTAACCTAACACCTCTATGGACGGTGACCCAACCACCTCTGTGTGCAGCCCGTTCCAAAACTGGATCACTCAGTCGCTCTGTCCGTTCCAGGGGTAATAGCGATTATGGATCCTTCTTCCAGATGTATTGTGGCCTCAGTTAGTTGAGATGATATTCACAGGAGATACAGATTTTGCTTGTCTGTCCCTTTGCTTTAAACAGTCTGCCTGTGAAATCAGTTTATGTGAGTCTTCCTTGTCAGTGGCACAAAACACCTCTGGAATTGCTGCTTTCCTGCAAGTTGAAAGTCAGCAAGAGCCTTTGAAAAATGCTAGGTGCTCAGCCTGGGCAAGTTTTTTACAGCATAAGCTGGTAGTAAGTGTGCGGTTTGAGTGATGTAGAACTCCTGCATACATTTTTCATGCTTGTTCAGCAAAATGTCTGTCATTGGGGACTGTGTACTTTGTGCAGAATTGCATGTGTGATTATACACAGCATGCTGAGAGGTTTTTAGGTGCTTCCTGAGAGAAGAAAGCTCAGCACATTTAACTGAACATAGATTAGATAGAAAAGTTGATGTGTGTTTTGGGTTTTTTTTTAAAGAAAACAGAGAGGGTGAGATGGCTGGGAGCCCATTAAGTGTCTCAGGTGAAGAGAGGAAAAAAACTTTATGTGGGTTACTTATTAAGTTCCTTAAAATGGAAGACAGAAAAAGCAGTAGATTTTTGCAAAAGTTCATTTGCTTTCTGTATGGCTTATAATTTTTATATAGAAAGGTGTGTTGCAGGGAGGGTTGAGGTAACCAAATAGCTAGAAGTAGCTGCTAATAGCATTTGAAATTTCAGACTGATTTTATTGGAAAAATCTGTCTACATAAGTTATTTATTAAGGTATCGAACTAGTTGCATGAACACTGTATCTTTTTAGGTTTTATAACATAATTTGTGCTCAGATATCTTGCAAGATCAGTAAATCTGTCCTAGGCCTTTTATGCAGTTACCTGAAATGTTGAAGAAATTTGGAAGGGAAAAGCAGATTTGAGGAATGGAAACTAACACTGTAGCTGTCTCATTTCTCAACAGGAGATAGGCAGGCATCCTGAGCACCAGAACTAAATCTTTTCCTGTGGTAACAGATAACCTTAAGGCTTCATTTACATTGCAGTTTATCTAGAGTGCTCCTGCAGCAAGGGTTTCTCTTAGTATGGAATTATGAAAGGCAGAACTAGTAGCTCACAGTGCACTATCTCCTGGCCTGCCAAAAGAGCATTCTTTGGTTTCAGTGTTGTGCATTACATTGTGTGAAATTAATGGCATGTGATGAGCTCGGACTTCACTGAGCAGGGAAAGTTTGTGTCTGTGTGGCACTGGGGCAGTTTATAAACTGTGGCTCCTGAGAAATGTTTTGAAATGTCAAATGTTGGTATTTTGTGGGTTAGATGAAGCAAATGCAGAAAATAGGAAGCAAATTAGGAAGAAAAAAACCCTGTTAGTACTTGGATCTCTCTCTAAATGTTTGGCACTGGGAATACCTTCTAGCTGGTGGCTGAGCTTTTTTTGTTGTTTTCTGTACTGATAAAGGAGAACAGTGCTGCTGCCATGAGTGACACAGGTGGCAAAGCAGTGAGGAGTGTGCTGACCTACATTGTGGTCACAGATCTGCAGTGGGAATCATATCTCTGCTGCATGCTTTGTTGCCAAGAATGGGTGAAGGAGTTTGTGTGGTTTTGTTAGTAATTTACAAACCACAAGCAAGCTTTTTATGGCTTCATAGGCAGAGCTGGTTTTGAAAGTGCTAAAATGTGCAAAGGCTTTGGAGCTTTGGCAGAAATGTAGTGAGATTGCTGACTGCTTTACACAATAGACAAGTTTCTTAAAACTTTGTACTTTGAGGTCAGGTCAGTCTGAGCATCTTGAATGCCTAAATTCAGAATTACTGTGAAAAAATTTTATTTGTGTAGGTCCTCAGCATTCTAAGGGGGCTTCATTATTCTGTATTCTTGTCTTTAATTGTTGATTATGTCTATCAGCAAAAGATGGGAGGAGTAAAATGATCTTACAGATGTTAAATAATGATGAAATTAATTGGAACTATATGATTTTTTTTTTGAAAGAGGAAATTACTCCTGTTTTTATGTGGTTTACAAATATTTAAATGCTTAAACTGTCAGCCTCAATTCTGAATGAGGAAGCAAACTAAAATACATGATGTGCTCTGAGTTTCTCATAGGAGCTGCCAGAAGAACACAAGTTTTGAAAACAGTTGGCCTGCTTTCAGACAGAGATTTTAATGAGATTAAAAGAGAAAGAATGTGCAAGCTTGATTAGGAAATTTGGCCATATTTTGACAAGGGTTTTGGAAGCCAGCACAGAAAGATGTTTTATTCTGTAGTAGTACAACTGGATTGTTTTGGAAAATTAAAATGAAAAACCAACGGATAACAGTCAAGTAATTGTAATGTAGTGTGCATGATGTTAGTGTGAGAGAGAGGCTATACACAGACTTCTGGAAGTGTGAAAGGCAATTTCAGTGTCCCTAGCATTTTCTCCTTTGTCCTTTAAGTTTGTCAGGTGGTTATTTGCCAGTAAATAATTAAGCAAGGATTTTGGGGGTTGTGCAAAGCTTTTACAGCAACCTAATATCAAACCAGAAATCAATACAGTAGTCCTCTGCTTGCCTTGCATTAGGGCTTTGCCTGCAGTTCAAGGGAAGATGAGTGACTGTGCTTGACCGTGGCAAGATAGAGAGAGCATGGGGTATGGCCAGTGTGTCAGGAGACCTGGTGCATGAGGAAAGGTTATTCACATACAGGTATACACCCAGCAGAGGATTGAAGAATAGATCTGAAAATTAATATGCTAGGTGTGAACCAAAGTTTTTTCCAGAAGTCTCTTTGAGCGCGCAGCTATACTCCATCAGCCTTGTTACTGACGCGTCTTATCAATAAGTAACAGAGATGTCACAGGGAGGCCCTGGTGCTGTGGGCGGTGGGGGAGGTCAGCTGATTGAACACCATTTTAAATGACCTGGAGTATGAAAAGGCTCGAGAATCACTGAGTTAGTATAAAGGCAATAAAACAAGGTCTTTTGGTCCTTATAACAATGATTGAAAGGCTGTTTTCTTTCTCATTTAACATGCAGCAAGGACATATGGGAGAAGGCGAGGTAACAATATTCCTATTCAATTTTCTGATGTTGACAATGTCTCATGGGAGAAATAATATTGTTACTAGAGGGGCAAACTCCTAAAAATATTCTAAAGGATCAGTTTCACATAAGTTTATGTAGTCTGCATGCCATAAATAAACATGTTCACTGAATTAGGTGGTACTGCACAGCAGTACTGTAGAGGCTGAAATGATTGCAGTCCTTAGTGGGCATCAGCTCTGTCACTGGTTACATTGGAGGGCTGCCTTGCTGTATTTGTGTGAATGTTATGAATGCAAATGGTGGAGTAGTTTATTTTGGTTCTGCCGGGGGCTGATGGCTTTCAGCCATCATGTAAAGAACCAGATCCTGCAAGCACGCATCTTCAACTACAAGGAGGGTAAAGGTGGTGAACCCCAAAAGGTTGTTTAGATGTGGAGAATTGCTCCCTTCCCAACAATACCTGCAGGATTGGGGTCTTAACATGTGCATCAGTTAATTAAGGGAAAACAAAAGAACACTGTAGACTATATTGCAGTATTTTTATCAGAGGAGAAATACGGTTTGCCTAGCTACAGGAACAGAAATGGGCTTGATTTATAGTTGACTTTTACTTTAGTTAGAGATATTAAAAGATTCTTGAAATTTCAAATAAAGTAAGCTGACCAACCCTTCCAATTTTTTATTCGTATAAATCACATGGACTGTGGATGTTACTGTGTATTTTTGGTAGCTGCTTGACTTTTGAATGGAAAACATGAATGTTTGAACTGGTCAAATTTTGGTTTCAAGATTTTTGCTTTCTAAAAATCTGTATATTTTGAAGGAAGCAAGAACAAGCTAAATTAACCTTAGCAGTACGTTACTGTGGTAGATTGTAATGAATTCTGAAAGATCAGACATAATATCACATCGTAGGCAAAAGGAAATGTAGCCTAAAACTCGCATCACATTTCACTTGCTAGCTTCTTTTCCCTATGTATATTTATTTATTCCTTAAGTGATCCTTTAATCAACAGCAGTCTGCCCAGTTTGTTGTCCAGATATTGAAGACTGTGACTAAAGGGTGAACTAATGGAAGAGATCAGCTTTTGTGCTCTGTTTCTAATATTATACAGTTGCATTTATAAATCAAAGAATATTAAAAGTAATAAATATTGCTAAGTAAGCTTGCGATGAGGATTCTTGTAGAAGAGTACTGGCCTGTGAGGGGAAGCACACTTTGGAACATTTTCGCTTAGAGTGAGTCCATTAACAAAACTGTTGTAACATCTAGTAAACTTGCTTCTAGGAATGACACAGTGTTGCCTAGATTTCAGTCTTTATTTGCAGTAAACCAGGTTTTTTTATCAGGATTTTTAAAAATTAGTTTGCCAATGGGTGGTCTGTGAATCGTTTTGATGTCAGGAAATAGAAACACGTGGTATATTTAGGTGGTAGAATTCTTGTTTCCCCATCTGCACTGTGAAATGCTATCTCTTCACTGTAAGAAGCTGTTTTCTGGGAATGAGACCGGTGGCTTAGGTTTTAGTGATGTTTGCTGTTGGGAAAGTCTCAGAAACAAACAAAAAAGACTTTATTCTCTTTGTTTTTACACCTTTAAAAAGAAATCTGTCTGGAAACACAAGATAATATGGAAAATGGTCAACTTGATTAGAAATACTGGTTTTTTTCCAATTTTCATTAGCTGTGGTGCAGTTATGAAGAAGGTAGCAATTGTTTCTCTGAAGTAATGCATTTGACTTACTGGATGATACCAAAGACCATAAAAACCATAAGGGTCTTATGAAGTTGAGAACATAACTGGTTATTAAAGGGGAAGACTGCAAACAGTTCTGCTGTCAATGCAGCAACCAGTGCATTTTAAAAATATTTGAACTGTGCTTTGTTCTGTTAGTATTGTTTTTTTCCCTCTTTTAAAATCCCTCTTCAGGTCAGTCTTCACTGTTTCCAATGGAAGACGGATTCTTGGATGATGGACGTGGGGATCAGACTCTTCACAGTGGTTTAGGATCACCTCACTGCTTCTCCCATCAGAATGGAGAAAGAGTGGAACGGTATTCCCGGAAAGTCTTTGTCGGTGGACTGCCACCGGATATTGATGAAGGTACACCTAGAAAATCTTATCCAGAAAAGCTCCTTCTGGCTAAATGACAAAACTGGGTTGTGAAACCTTTTGCTGTTAGCTAATGACTGTTTGTTTTCCAAACTCTGTTGAAGGGCTTTGATATGTAAATTACTTCTTGCATATTACTGCGTTGAGATAATTAAAATTTTCATATTGTAGTTCTTAATTTTTTGTAATTATAGTCAAGACTATTTGTCTTTAAAGGGGCTAATAAAGGGATAATTCAAGCTGGTTTAGCTTTCTAGCTAGAATTTAGCATTGCTCTGCCATCTAAGAACAAAACCGTATGTTACTAAACATTTAACTGGCTGAAGCACATAAATGTATAGCAATAATTTTATAGGTACCAGAAGAAGTTGTGCAACATTTGTGTGACATAGTAAATCATAGCTCTTTATTTGGATGCTGATGTGTAATAGAGGTTGTTTTCAGTAATGATTATCTCATGAGGTAGTCTCTCTCTGTCTTGTGCATGGTGAGGAGCTGGACAGGAATGAATCTGTGCAGTGGCAGTTGCTTACAGTGAGGAACCAGGAATTTGTGGTGTGAGGATCCATTGTACAGAGTACTGCAGCTTTTTATTAAAATTGGAAAAAAAAGCATATATACAAATAACATGATAGGATGAGGATGTGGCCTCATGTTACGCCAGGGAATGTTTAGGTTCCTTCATGGAAAGGTTCACCAGGCATTGGAACAGGCTGCCCAGGTTGGGGGTTAAATTGCCATCCCTGGACATGTTTCAAAGTCCTGTAGATCTGGAGCTTAGCGACAGGGTTTAGCAATGGCCTTGGGACAGTTGAGTTAATGGTTGGATTCAGTGATCTTAAAGGTCTTTTCCAACTTAAATGATGCTGTGATCCTGTATCATACAGAAATACTGTGCAGCTTCATTTCACCTGAGGTATGGGTAGCGTTAAAAGAACTATGGCAACTGTAACTCTGAAAAGTTGCTTTTGCTTAATGTCATACAGAGCGATTGTAGTGTACTGCACTTGTACTACTGTAACATGGCAACCTGACTTCCATGCTAAACATAGGAGCTATTTTATTATTAAAAGGTCAAACAAAACCTGGAGTTTACAAGAAGAGAAATGATTTTATAGTCTCTCTCTCTTTGTTGTTGTGGTTTAATTTTTTTTAATTATCACCTTTGTGGTTTTGAAAACAGATGGGCACTTGAATAGTTTGGTCTCTGGACCCTGGTTACTGAAAAATAGGACATTTCATAAACCTGTGCTGGGAGGGTAGCTTGAGTTTTACAGCGCTCTTCATGTTAATGCACAAGTGTAAATTAGAAATAGGTGATTATAACCTACATCACAACCTAATTTTTGAGGTTTAAATGATCTCTCTAGAAAGCATTTTGTACTTTAACACTAAATTTATGCTGCTCAGAAAAGCTCTATTTTAAGAACAAATGTGTAGTAAATCATGTTCTCCTTGGTTTACATCTTTGTCAGCATGTAGCCTTGACCACAACCATTGCTGTGTATGTGCCTGCACAGGGAACCTGTCAGTGCAGTGGATTCTCAGTTGCTATTTCATCAGCAATGTCACCAGAGTGAAAACAAAGTGAAAAATCTATGTATTAGTAACGCTTCTTTCAGATTTCTAACTGAATTTTAGGATGGGGAAATTCCTCTCAGTTGTGTGTTAGAAACCCCAACAGTGTGCTGGTATGAAAAGCCCTGTAACACCGTAAAACAGAGTAGGTACCGGTTTAGGTGATGCAATGTAAAGTTTGTTCTTTTGGTTTAATTTTTTAAATGAAAAATTATTGTCTTGATAACTTTAATTTGCAGTGGTTCAACTGTGTTTATGGAAAAGGAAAAGGGAATAATCACTCAATTTCAAAAACAGTATTGCAACTAGAGGGCTTCTGTAGGACTACTATGTGTGATTCTATACCAGTATCTTGAGACAAAAGGCAGAATAGAAAAATTGCTTTTTGGTATAGTAATACATTCTTGCTATCACTCCATTAAAGTGTGTCCTGAAGGTTTGTTCCGTGTATGTTTGAGGTCAAGTTCAGCTGGTGTGCTTGCACCTGTGGTACTGGCATGTGATACGAACACACAGGGCTGGATCCCTTCATTTTTTCCAGTCTTTCTGTAACTATAAGGGATATTGGCTGAGTTGGTTGCTTACTAGCAAGCCAGCAAATTGTCTCTAAACTGTGGTACAGTAGTAGAAGCTGGGTTATGATCACTGTATAGTTGCAGTGACTGTGTAAATTAGTGGGTTGAGAACTTTTATATGTAATCATCGGTAGAATGTAAAGCTTGATCTTTGACCTGTCTTCTTTTCTAATATGTGCTCTGACTTGTCATAAAGATTCCCCATCAGCTAGTAAAATTGCTATGAGCTGATGAACCTTTAGGGTCACATAATGTTTTATTTATAGGATAAAGCTACCTGAAATCAGTGTTCTTCAAAAATCTTCCATTCAATTGATACTAATTTCAGATTGTGCTTTTTTCTTTCTCTTCACAGATGAAATCACTGCTAGCTTTCGTCGCTTTGGACCTTTGATTGTAGACTGGCCACACAAGGCAGAGAGCAAATCTTACTTTCCTCCTAAAGGTAAATACTTGATAATCAATAATATTATGAGCATTTTGGAGTCTTTTTTCTTTGTAAGACTTCATTTTAGACAAGGTTTTTGTGACCATGACCAAATGTTTAGGCAGGAAAAAAGCTGAACCCTTGGTATTATTATAAACTGGTAGAACGTACAATGTGTACAATTACTCTGTATGAACAGAATTATTCCATTAATTTTCTGGGATTTATTTATTATATTTTCCTTTTTCTCTCCATGTTTTTGGTTTTTGTAATTACAGTTGAGACTAGTCCTCTTTAAAGGGACTAAAACCCCTCCACTGAAGCTGGGAAGGATTTGTGCCATATACCAACAACCGTCCTGGCAGGTTTGCCATTACAGCTGTGGCTTTTGGTCAGTTGGTACTGCTGGCTTATCCTTTCAAAGGAAATGGGGAGGCAGTGTACTGAGCAGTAAGCTCCCTGCATCCCTTCATGTCTGCCAAGGACTTGTTGGAGGCTGGGTTGGAAATGTGTGAGAGCATGTGAAAGCTTATCCCTTACTGTATGGCAGATAGTGTGATGTCATGGTGCCAGGCATAGTTCTGAGTTAATTATTATCCTATAGCTACATAGGCGAAGTAGGTTATGTGTGTGTTTTTTCTTTATGTAGGATATGCATTTTTGCTGTTTCAAGATGAAAGCTCTGTACAGGCACTGATTGATGCATGTATTGAAGAAGATGGGAAACTCTATCTTTGTGTGTCCAGTCCTACTATCAAAGACAAACCGGTAGGTAGAATTGTTAGAACTGCAGGATAATCAGAAATGATAATCAGAAATTGATCTCTTGAGATGACTTTTTCCTTTATTTGGTTTTCAGGATGCTAATGTTTAAATTTCATTAAAGTGCCAAATTAAGAGAGTACCAATTTTATTTATTTTTAATCTAGTCATTATATTAGTCTTGTTAAAATTCATATATTTGTTAGAAAAAGGTTTGCTAAATTTCACAATTGCTCATGTGATGAATATGTTTCCAGACAGATGTTTTCTGCTTATTATTGATTAAAATGTAGATTTCCTATTGTCTAAGTGTTGTATATAACATAAGAAATTTGAATTTAAAAAAACTCTGTAACAGCCTTGAACTATAAATTAGTAGAACAATTGGTTTTGGGGCTAATCCACAAGTATGTTAGTAATTGGAGAGACCTCTGCTATACTCCCACACTTCAGTCTTGGCCAGCTGTAGGCAGATATAAAGCAGCTAATTTTGCATAGTAAATAAAGACACAACTTCGCATGCTGGAGCCTGTTGCGCAGAGATAACGCCAGTCTGGTGCTTGAACTTTGCTAGAACAACACGAGTGCCATAGATACACATGCACTAGTGTGGTTCATACTGCACAGTCATGATTAAGTAAATGTCTAAGTAGAAGCAAATGCCCTTGCCTAACAAGGAAGTGGTGAAATTCAGCATGATCATGTGGTCTGTCTTAACAGAGCTTATTGCCATTTCATTTTGAGAAACAATTGCTGAACGACAGTGAAAAACTAGTTGAGAAAGTACAGCAGATTAAGAGATGTTTTTCTTGGTAGGATACTGTTCTAATTTATATTACTGAGTTACTTTGAATTGTGAATGGTTAAAAAAACGGCTTTTTGTCCATAGGTTCAGATCCGGCCTTGGAACCTTAGTGATAGTGATTTTGTTATGGATGGTTCACAGCCTCTTGACCCACGAAAAACCATTTTTGTTGGTGGTGTTCCTCGGCCTTTACGAGCAGGTACACTGTGTGTTCCACAGCACTGGGCATGGTGAATATGCAGCTTGATTTGGGGAGCGGTGGGGGAGACAAGCAATTGTAGCAAGGGAAGTGTGTAGTGTTCTTGACATTCTTGACACTTGTAGTGGAGGACACGAATACAAAGGGACTGCTTCATTTAGTGCTTTTAGAAAAAAGTTACCAAGTCTATAACACTGTTTCATTTTCCTCTCTGGTTTAGTGGAACTTGCAATGATAATGGATCGGCTGTACGGAGGGGTGTGCTATGCTGGAATTGACACAGACCCCGAACTGAAGTACCCAAAAGGAGCTGGGCGGGTTGCATTTTCTAATCAACAGAGTTACATAGCTGCTATCAGTGCTCGCTTTGTTCAGCTGCAGCATGGAGAGATAGATAAACGGGTAAGGTTCTCAAGCGGGTTCTATTTCTGTTCAGCACTTTCGCTAGAAATGCTTTTCCATGTAAATGTGTGTCATTGTGAAGACTGTAAATGTTATATCAGATTAATTGCATATTTAGAGCTCGATTGTGCCACTTAGATACAACACAGAATAAAAATGAAGGAGTGGAACAGAACTGTTCCTTCTGGAACGTGGGAGGCAACTGTGAAGCAGACTTTCTCAAATTGCTTAGCATAATGGAAAGCATGTCAGCTGCCTTGCCCTTTTATAAGAATATTGCACTCATCATATACTCCTACTGAAAGTATTTGCAGTTGTAGTGTTTGTATAATGTCAGGGAGTAAAGTATCTGCCAAGGACAGAGCAGTTCTTACTCTTCTTCTCTGTCTTTTGAGAGAGTGGGAAGAATTTAGTCCTAGTGTTACATGCATTGTGTGGTGGGTGTTCCTAAAGAGCATTGTAGTAATGCACTGTAGATTTGCTAATGTGCATCACAGCCTCACAGTTGCCCTCAACAGCTTACATAAAGATTCTGTACAGTTCTTTTATTCCTTTATTATTATTAAATAAAGGAATGTACCAAATGGATCTGCAATTTGCTTGTCTCTGCCCTCTTCATCTCTGCAAAAGATAACTGTCAGTTACAGTGATTGTTAGACCACAGTTTTAAGAAATTCAGATCCTTACATATCTACCATTCTGTCTAATTCATACTTTGTCTCTGGATATTTCTTACATTGCTGTCATTATTGATCTTAGTTTTGTAATTACTGCAAAGGAAAATCCTCTAACTTGGCTTATTGGCTGATTATCATTTCACTTCTGCCTTGGCACTAAAGCTTGGGTAGAAGAATTGTAACAACAGTTCGACTGTGGGCCTGTGAAATGGAATGCTTTTGTTCTAGTCTTGCCTCTGAAATAAGTTATGTATGGCTTTGAACAAATAATTTGGGCCACCCTTGTGCAACTTCTGCTTGCATAAGTAGACACTTAGGTGAATAGGTCCATTGAAGCTGGTGGAACTACAAATTTGAGTAAGTACTTGTGAATCCTAGCAAAGATTTTGCAATCTATTTCCTCTTCTTCATCTCCTTCTACTACTCGTCTCCCCATTTTGTGTGTAGTGCAGATGAAATGTGGGGAGAGAAATGCTCAGAAAATTTATTGTAAAAGAGGTTTGGCACATGAGAGAGAGAGTACAGCAATGGCAATGCTACTTTTTATTAATTATAACTACTGTCTATCAGTAGTTTTTCTCAAAGTTGTTCTGTAAGAATAAAGTTAGTAACAAGAAGGGGTTTCCTGTAAAATTAGGCAAGGAGGTACTGCTAGGGGGTGCACCCTTTAAAGAGAGAATGCCAGTGAAATGCTCAGTGGCCTCTAGCACCCACCACGGCAGGTTTCTGCTGAATGCTGCCACCCTAAGTGGGCCTGATGAAGTTGCAGGAATAGAAGCTTTTTCTCTGAAGCTGGGAAACCTCTGTACCCAACACAAGTTAACAACTACAGCCACGTTTGGCACTTGCACTTCATCCCATGCTGAACGAGTGCACTGAGGACTCTGACTAGTATCTTTGGGTTGCAAACCTGCAGAAAACTGGTGTTAGAGCAAGAGGCTAAAGCAAGTAGAGTTATAATTACCTGTGCTCTAGTTTGGCCTCTGAATATGAGTAAACATCCCAGAGCAGGAGAACTGCCCTGTTAAGAAGCCCCTTGTGGGGTGTATTTGTAGGTCCTTGTCTTATCAGTTGTAGAAGACAGCACTTATCAGTGAATACCCAGCTACAAACTAGCTGATGAAGGCAGAAGGTGGAATACTTGTCTGCCTCTGCTTTTTCACAAACTCATTCTTGTGACCTGGTGTGAAGAGGTGTTTGAGAAACACAGCTCTGGCAGTGGAAGGAGGAGAAAAACAAGTGAAAGAGAAAAGGACTTTGTATGGTCTCAGGTACTTCATGTGTAGTGTAAGCACAAGTGACATTAAGCTGCTGCACAGTCTGGACTGTGATGAAACCGAGTAAGTCTAAAAATGCAGGAACATGTGAACATACTTACTGAATTAGCAGGAATAGTGGGGACGCTTGTGACATACAGAAAAAACCATCCCTAGGCCAGATGCAGAGATAACAGGTTAGCACTAGAATAGCAGTTACAGCCTGGGTATTTGGACATGTTTGTGAAAACACCTAATTAAATGAGCTTCAGAGGTGGCTCACAAACACTTCTAAAACAGGAACTTGTACCTTTTTAATGTAAAGATTGTGTTGCACTTCTGCTGTCACATAGACCTTTGACAGTTTTGTGGAGCAAAGGAAAGGAGGTGATGACTAGTTTTGAGGTAGATCTGAGCCTTTAGGGGGATGGCACTACTGCAGTTGTCATATAAATGTGAAACATGTAGGCATATCTAAACAAGCTGTGCTTAGCCCGCAGTTAGCTGTGCCTTGGTGTGACAGAGAAAAGTGCTCTGGAGTGCTGAGGGTAGGGTTTTATAGCCTGTGGTACAGTGGGCTTGGGTTTGGTATGCAGATGCCTCAATTAAAAGCTGTACCCTGCAGATGTTCCAGTGTAGATGAATCCTTGGAGCACCAACTGGTAAGTTCCTGTGAGTCATCATCAGTTAAGAACTTTGAAGACATTTTCCTTCTTTCTTTGTGCTGAATTACAACTCATTATCTAGCCCTTCATGCCAACAGCGTAGGTGGCCATCAGGCCCATTTTAGGTGTCTGATTTGATCCCAGCAAGATTGGGTGGGTTTGCTTTTGCTGAGAGGACTGAGCCACAGAAAAAAAACCAGAAAACAGAAATGTACTGTTTACTGAAGATCAGCACATAAAACTTTTAAAGTTGGAATGTCAGGCATTGAGATTTGCAGACCATGTGCATATTTAATCTGCAGTTACAGTGTTGTGTAAACAGTTTACATTCCTACCTGCAAGGGCAGGAGCTTAATTGTGCATTATTGTACTTAAAAATAACCTCCCAGAATTCTCCAAGTGTTTTATGTGAATCTGGGTATCAGTTCTCTAACTAAATAGGTTGATCAGTCCCTTCTGTAAAGCAATGACAGTATGTCTGATACTGATGGGATCAGCTCTGGTTTCTGGGGATCAGAAAGACAGTGGGAAATAACTGTCCTCAAGTTGAGTGCCTGTAGTGTTCAGTATTGACAATCATATGTAAAGAGGGAGAAAATTCCCATGTGTGATGTTTCCTACTACAGAACTGTGGTTGCAGTCCTGCTAGAGCACAGGTAGTAAATAGTGGGGAGTTGCCATTGCCTCCGTTGTTATTAAGAATTGTAAACTTTCTTCTCCTTTTCTGAACACAGGTGGAAGTTAAGCCATATGTCTTGGATGATCAGCTTTGTGATGAATGTCAGGGGGCCCGTTGCGGTGGAAAATTTGCTCCATTTTTCTGTGCTAATGTTACCTGTCTGCAGTATTACTGTGAATATTGCTGGGCTGCTATCCATTCACGCGCTGGCAGGGAATTCCACAAGCCCCTGGTGAAGGAGGGAGGAGATCGCCCAAGACATATTTCATTCCGCTGGAACTAAATGATCACTGCAGTGCTCATATGCAGGCCTCAAATTAAGTGCACTCTTCTGTTATCCTGATTGTCCCTACCCCACCCTACCCTTTCTCTTATTCAAGATAGCATGTCCTTTTGTAGTAGTCTGTAATTTAACAATAGTATAATGAAAGAATGACCTATAATATGGGTATTTTGTAGAATCTTGTCATTGAAAACTGTATTGGGAACTCCTTTTCGTATGGATAACATGTTGCAAGTTGCATTCTCTTGTCTTTACTACCGAGAGAACACTTAAATTTCATGCAACGTTTTCTTAGAGGAGAGAAAAATATTAAGAGAATTGAAACAATAGAGTATTTTGGTTTTTTAATTAAATTATTGTTAATAAAGAACATAAGAATACTTTTATTAAAATAGCTGTGTAACAATAACACTATCAGTCTCTTCTGACACTTTTCCCCCAGGGAAGCCTGTTTTTGCCTCTCTTTTTGTTTCGACTTTGAATTTTTCCAGCAACAGATGAAGTTAGCATTTACCTACCAACAGGAAAGAGCATGTTTAAAGCAACAAAAATGCATGAGCAAAGTTGAAGCAGCATTATAATAACAATGGTATTTTAAAAAAAATCTCTTTAAGAGTTTTGAGGCTGAAATGATTAGCTTGGTATGTATCTAACTGTGCCTCTGACTACCGCCCACATCCAAATTTCTGATGAGATAGGCAGAGCTTACTATATTTTCATCAAAATGATTACATTTTAAGAATTCCTGAATGTAAAAGTTGAGTAAAGTTACTACTGAGGGGGAGTGGACTTTTTTTCTTTAAGAGAACTCAATTGTCTGGTTACAACCCTAGAAATCCTGCCAAAGCCTAGAGTAATGACAACTAGTTAACTGGCATTTCCTCTCCTGAAGGATAAATATATAGATTTTATTTTTGATGGCTATATATAACTCTATATCCTAATATACTAACATTCATCAGGGGCCAGCCTTTGCTCTCCATTTTGACATGAAAAAGTAGAAAACCTAAAGATACCTCAAGGATATCACTGATTTTTACTGAAGTTTTGATATTCCATTGTGTCACACAAACTAAAATTGGCTGCTTATTTGTTTCCCATCTTGGATGTAAAGTTAGTTTTACATACCTTCTAACTTAGTTGTTACAGAAGGCATGAACCTAAGTCATCTCCAAGTCTTGGTTTGCACTGTTTTCTGAGTTTGTGCACGAAATGGTGCAAGTGTGCTTATGCCCTTCGTACTCTTCCTGTAGAAATATGATTCCACCTCTTCAGAACTTACTATGGAGAAGTAAAGGAACAGAGGTATTTGAAGTGCCAACGTTGTAAGTTAATGCCTGAAGAAGTTCTACCTTGAGAAGCATTAATATAGTACATGTTCATGGAATGATAAAGAGTGGGTACAGGGGTTCAGTTTGAAATAGCAGAATGAAGGAGTAGTTCTGAAATTTACTTTTATTACTTATGAACTAATGCCCTGGCCAGCTTCTCAAACAACGATCAAGCAGTGTGCAGACGAATATGTTTAGTGGCAATCTTCTGAAGTGCCCCAGTGGCATGTGGATACCATCTTAAGATTCTCTTAGACCAAAGACTTGCCTCAGCACTGCTTGGAAAACATCTGCTCCATGAAAAGCCTTTGTCGCTCCCCCTCATCCCATTCCCCTAGCCCAGATTATCTTTATGAGAAGCAGTTTTTATTTTCAATACAGGCTTTAATGAACTATACCTTACCAAGTTCCAAAGGTCAAAATGGAGACATTTGCTGTCTACTAGTCAAGTATAGAAAGGGAGCTGCTTTTACTGAAATCCCTGAAAATATTGACAACAGTAATGCAAATGCAGAGTGCTCTTGTGTAGATCGTCAGGGACTTTTTTTTCTCTGAAGTACATAATTATAGTTGGAATGTTCCTTTAATTTTTTTAATGCTTGTAGGTGGCTTGGGGTGTGCTATTGTGCCGATCCTACCCAGTAAACAGGTGAGATGGGTTACCATTACAAGAAATAACACTGTTTGAGAACTAGCTTTGAATAATAATTTTCCCTTTGTACATGACCTGCTGAATTTCGGTACAGTGTTTTTGTAGCTAACTTATTTTGTCATGCACATAATGTATATTTGTTATGCACTACTTTTGTATATCTTGTTTTTCCAACAGTGAGCATTTTTAGGCACACTTTTCACTGACGGGATATCTCTTTATGCAATACCTCAATTTTTCATATTGCAAAGAGTAGCTTTTTGTACTTTTATTACTGAGAGATCTTCATATACTTCATTTTTTAATATAAATAATTTTAATAAATTTTATTTTCTTATATTCTGCTTTTTATACATTTCAGTGCTCTGCATACATTTTGAATTATGGATGTTGTGCACTGGCAATGCTATTTTAGAATCTGCAGAGAAAAGAAAGCATGTTGCTTAAACATCTTAGCCCAGCACCAGGTATTTGGTGTACCTATAATTTAAGAAATAGTATATGTAAAGTTGAGAATTAAAGAAGAAAAGCATGAAGGCGACAAATGACGCTGTCTTTAGACCCATGAACTTTAAATGCGTAAATATAGTGTAGGGATTTAAAAGCAAAGAAACATCAAAATTGTCTACCGCTTCTTACTAAGTTTTTAAAAATTCCACACAAATGCAGACGTTTTTGGTGAATGTTTAGCCATTTTTAATATTAATTAAAAAATTGATGTTAGGTGTTCGATGCAGAAATGTGTCTGCTCTTTTAAATTATATTTAAAGAGTAAAGGAGAGCCTGCTAGGTGGCGGGCATGTAATGTTAGTATGCATGACTAATGTAAGAAATCGTTATCCTACTAATACTCACTTGTGATTGTGTGACAAGCGTGTTTACAGATCATTTGGTTACACTTCAATTTACAGGGCATAAACAATTATATACATTACTCTGTACTTAAATAGTGATTACATGTCCTTCTGATTACATGGGATTTGTAGCTGGGGTTACCATGTAGCTCCAAACATAATTAACATGTAATTGGGTTTCCAGTCTTAGGGTATCACTTCAATTTGCAACGGGGTTAATACTAAGCATGTAGTTTTCTCACACTCGCATGGCACCGGCCATGTATTTACAATGTAGTTACAGAGTAATTACATGGTTATTTTTGCAATGTAAAATAAAAGTGTTTCTGATTATTTTGTATGTAAAGGAACCCCACTGCCCCGTGCTTTTTGGTATAGTATATACTTCTCCATACACAGACCTCTGCAGAATGCAAATTTAAAACTTGCAGTGAATGAATTTAGCGTTTTCTAAGGATACTGTTGGAAAGACTTGATAACTCACCCCTTTTGTTTCTGAAGAGTTAAAACCTTCTGTTAAAAGGTGATTTAAAACTTGAATGTGATGAATTGTGGCAAGTTAACTTCAAGTTATGTGCAATACCTATTTCAGACTTCTGGAAGATCTTTGCAGTGTAATTCTTTGTTTTTAATTGCAGACATTTAAAAATGTCATTTTCTACTGTTCTAGTAAATCCTCTTTCTTGCTGGTGTTTCTAAAGAAAAGAATCAGAAATCAATCTTTCTACTAATGTAAATTTGAGATTATTTTTAAAAAAAATGGAATAAAAGGTTTTGGTCATTTGCTTTATTTTATTATCTTATTTTAAAGCTACTGTGATAGCATTGTAAGAATTGGGACAATATTGTATTCAACTGTTTTATTTTTTATATTTTTAAATTTTAAAGTATAATTAGTTTTTATAATTTTCATCAGATTTTTTTGTTATATTTTTTGGAAGTGAAACTTTTAGCAAGTGGGTGTCTAGTTTTTACTAATCCCTAATATGTTTTTTCCCCAATGTATTGCTCATATTATCGGAAGGAAAAGTTATTTAAGTATGTCAGTTAATTGTACTACTTGGCTGAATTTCCATATAGTTTTTACTGTGTATGGGGAGGTTGTAGTATTTATTATAGCATTTTAAATAAGGGTAATTCATTTTTTTTATTAAAGTCATTTTCACGTTTAAGTTCATATTTTTGTATGTTCTATTCTAAGTTATATAACACAAGTTACTTTTTTTTTAAAGAGTTCATTTGTTGAAGTGCTAGTGAAAATTAATGTTATTAAATAGTTTGCAAATGACTATTTATACCAGTATGCATATAATTTTTAAATATTTGTAATGTGAGATGTTGAATGAATAAAACTTTTAACTCAGTGGTTCTTCTTAACCTTTTTATTTTAAGCTTTGTGTAGAAACACGTTCCTTGGTGGCTAGAGTTCGTGGGGCTTGGGGAAGTGGTTTTAATGAAGCAGCACATGTCTGGCTGCGTTGTGTGTAAAGGGCTTCAGGCTGAGGTGTGCGGTCCTGTACTGATCAAAATGTGGGGTGTAGTTTTGTAGGAGCAGTGAGGGTGAGTGCAGCCACCTGAGAGGTGCCAAGTGCCACGAGCACTGCATTGAACTGATTCAAGATCAATGTGTGGTGCTGCAGAAATGGAAAGGCTGATCTCTGGGGGACTGGTGTAACTGCTCTGTTGAAGCAAGCTGTAAGAAGAACCACTTGTTCTGCTTGTGTCCAGATGTTGTCTTTAGGGAATGTAGAATGCTAACTACTTAGTTTTGTTAGCTTGGTGCTTGTTGAGTGTTCATCAGAATGGTCAGAAATCGCTTTGGCGAAGCCTGTCAGCAGCTTCAGTGCTGCCTTTTTTCCCACACAGCCCGTAAGTGTATCAGCCTAGACAGAGCAATGTAACTGCATCGCTTGTTCTGCTCAGTGCTCTCTGCAGCTAACTCAGAGGGACAAAGATGAAAACCGATACACAGCTGTGACATGAAGCTAACTGGGCAGGTGCCATGTTCAGCGAGGAGAATACCACTGAGGTACATGTAATGCATCATGTATGTCAGAAACCACTGTGCAGATGGGACAGAAAGATAACCAGCCTGGGACCAGCACAGAGCCAAGCAAGGCCAGGACACACAAGGATTCTTTTTGAATTGCCTCATGGTCATGATCTGATACAAAGGCAGAAAAAGCCTGGCATGTTAAAGAGCTTGCTAGTGTCAGCCTTTAAAATACGTACATTTGGAACGCTTAAAAAGTCTTGTGAAGTGTTACAACTCCATACATCTGGACTACTCCACAAGAACCCTTCATGAAGAATTCAATAGCTTTGCATCTTCAGTAGGTAGGAATTGTCCCAAGTTTGCTGGTTTTCTCACTTAAATACAGACCTAAGCTTCAGAGGTGTGTAATTCTGATTGGTCTGGAAGCAGCTCTGCCAGCTGGAATGCTGAGTTTGAATATGCACTTGTACCTTTCAAGAAAAAAACGCTACCTGAAATCCAGCACTGCAGTGGAAATGTGACTGCTTACTGCACTGCCCAGCACTTTGCTGTTGGCATCTGAGCCACTAATCTCCTGTGCCATTCACCTAGGGAATGGTGTTGTGAATGTTATGTAGATGTTGAGTAGCAGTTGAGTATATCAATGGTTTTCTGTGGGTGCTTTAGGAGTTGCAGATCTTACAAAGCTGAGGTATAATGGGATTATTTCTGCAAATGCTGATCATGTCAGGATGAGAAGTTTCATTGGTGACTGCAGGTACCTCCAATTTCTTAAAATGGCTAAAAATAAACAGAACATGCTGGTACATGTTGGATCAAAAATACAGAGGCCAGAGATGCATGAAGAGTGAATTCCTCAGAGCTGTGTTTTGCGCCAGCTAAACAGCACAGACAGTATTGACCAGTTTCAGTGTGTGACTTGACTGCTAACGGAAACATTATCTCTGTGTTCTCTGCGTTGGTGGTGTTAGGAAATAGTCATAGTTCTGCCTCTTGCAGTGTGATAACAAGTTCTTGACATCGTTTTGAAGTACAGATGGTGTCCTATAAGGCATGTGCTTATCAGCAAGTTATCAGATAAGGTTTTTTAAGAAGTACCATAGACTTGAAATTTGGGCTTGGAACGCGGGGAGGTTTAAGGTTTTTGATGCCGTGGTGGAGTTAGTGATGACCTTCAGAAACAAGGTGCTTCCTTACTAATTTCAATTCAAAATGTAAGCTGAGAGGTTAGAGCATCTGATTTACAGCTGGCAATGTGTGCAGTCATTCTAAAATTTTCTATATAAAGACTGCAAAAGGCTTTGTTGAATGTTTAATTTTATTACGCAGGCAGAAGCTAAAATACTCTTCTCAGCAAGGAGAAAGTCTGGAGCATTCAAAACTAAAATTAGTCACTCTTGGAAGTGATGGCCCTGGCTGATTCTGAATTGCTGACAACTTTCTAGGAAAGATGATATAACAAATCCCTTTTGGGTTTCAGTTTGTCCTGAAACTATAAATAAATGGTACAGGCAGACTCCAGAAGATGGAGGTGTGCCTATTGGGTGGAATTTCAGAATTTCCACAGAACCATGAGTCTCAGCTAATTTTTTTCAGCACACAAACTGCTCTGTGAGCACAGACAGTGACCAGCTTTCTCTTGGGTATAGCATTCACTGATGAACTGCTACATTCCACATAAGTGAAGAAACTTCATTTGGACAGAGATGGATATATTCCATCCAGTACAGAATTAAAGGCTAAGGTATGTTTTACAGAGAGTCTCCTGGTTGTCAGGTCGTCGCTGGACAGTTTCTACTATCTGTTCTGATTCTCCAGCTGCTGTCTATTCAGTGCTGCAAGTGCCTGCTCAGCCACAGTCCAAAATGCATATTGCCTGCCTACAGGAAATCAATAGCCGGACAAATAATAGCCTCAGAAAGGATAGATGAGGAAGAAACACTGACATCTCTTCCTCTGTGTAAAATAAGCTGATTCAGTTTGTCAGTATGAAACTCAGCCTCTGGGGTAAGAATATACTTGCAGCTGTCTTTGCAGTCATAGAAATTGAATGGGGTGGAGGGGTTGAATCCATCCTTAACAAAGCTCACCACTTAAAATGAGGAAAAAGTGTATATGAAACATGCTGCCCTGATTAATGCTACCAGATCTCATCTCTTCTCAGGACACAGGAGCTATGAATTGCTGACTTTTTGTAGGGCTTGTCAGAGGGACAATTTGATACTAAATGTTAACTTATTTGAATGTACCTTTAAGGGAAGCATCCTCAGATATCTTATTTATGGAGCTTGGGAGAGTGTAGCACAGTAGTATTCTGTTAAGGTTCCATCCCAAAGTTTGCTAGTCAAGTTCCTTCTTGTATATAGAAAATATGGGGATCTAGAAGGTTTGTGTTTGATTGTGTTTTTTTGTTTGGTGTTTAGTTTTAGAGAGTCTAGAGAGCTGAGATTGAACTCTTGGAATAAAACTTGGGTGAAGTGTAGCTGTGAGAAGACATTTGGGGTTTTGCATCAATCTGAAAGTTTAAAAATTTCATTTTATTGCTCTCAGCTCTGTGGCTTTTTTTGAATTCCGAAGCTGTATGGCAGAGCACGTTACTATGCCTTTCATATGAATGAAGAACACTGATTTTACCTAAATGGTAGAGCAGTGGTATGGATGCAGTTGCCACACGCTGTGCACCTTGGTAACTTGTAACACAGTTCTGTAATCAGTGGAAGGGTGGCAATTCTCACATAGAGCAATGTGCTTAAAGTCTTCGCCAACCCAGCCTTTGAGAAAATGTTTGCTCAACCTGAATTGCCATCTCTCACTGCTGCTGACTCATGAAGCAGGATGGGTTTGATTGGTGATTTTTACTGCCTTGCTGTGCATGGGAAAGCATGGAGGCGTCAATGTAGCCAAGTGCCATTTTTCAAGATGGTGCTTGTTGCTTTAAGCACATGCCCAGTGCTGATGTGTGTATGGAGTGCATTCGTGCCAAGGGTTTCTGCATTTTCTTTCATGGAGTTAAATATGATTTCTTAAGTTTTTGAGGAACATTCTCACTGTAAGTATCAAGCAGTAGCCCCCAGCTTTTCTTCAGTAGGCCAGCTGTTCACAGGCAGATGTTGCTCTGTATACACTGCTGGAATCAACTCAGATCTTCAGACAGTGGCAAGAAAACAATTTGCTCAAGTGTTGCTTTTGCAGGGGAATGTCTTTGGAGGAATGTGATGGCAGAACAAAACAGTGTCTGCTTCAATTTTCTCTGCAGAGTGAGCAGTCCTTGAAGACAGAAGCCCTGTTCTGTTCCTTTTCTGGCAGCATCTCTTTATGTCTCAGGGTATGTAGTACAGTTCTGCAAAGATCCTCGTACCATTACAAAGTGGACTTACTGCTGAGGAGTATGTTCAATGGTCTTTATCCTGTAGTTAAGTAGAACTGCCTCATACACGCAGATTGATGCACTGGTGATTCCGTTAGCCTGCAGGAACAGTTTGGCCTTAAGATCATGTTAGATTTGAGAATAGAGGCTAAGAAAGCATGAGATTTGTGTGTTTGGACAAATAGCCTTGGAAGACCTATATTACTACTGATCTTGTGATTTTTGCTTTTTATATCCTGTACTGAAGCAGTATTGTTCCACAAGGTGAGAGGATAGTGTTTGGGGGTTTATTGTAGGTAGTACTAAACTTCCTCATCTGCTTGTTCACATAGAGTCAAATCACACATTCCCCAGAACAGCAGGAGTAAAACTTAGTATCATAGTCCCTGCAGCCTAAAAATTGGTAAAGTTGTACTATCTCTAGTTTAGAGACAAAGGGTGTTATCACTGAATGTCAGTAACTTGCATATTTGTGTGGAAACGAAATCAGAGCAACTGAAGTCCTTTGCCTGCCTTTTCCTGTATCCTCTAGACTACAAGTCTTCTCCATAAACAAGACAGTTTAATTCTAGTTATCTTCACTTTGCCCTTTGAGTTTCCCCTATAGTTTCATTTCAGATTGCGAATCTCTGTTTAAGTACTATAACACAAAGTTCTTCTAAACCAAGGGCTTCAGTCTTATTGTCTTGGATTTTGATTATAATGTTTATGGATCTTCTTGGTGATTCAAAAAATCTCTGAAGGGGCAGCTCAGGCCTCCCTCTGCCATTTGTTTATGTATAAACTTAGTTTACAGCCTGCTAAAGATTTTTATGGGCAGCATGGAGAAATGGGAAAATACACCTCTGCTTATGAGTGGTATGGCTGAAACGACTCCCACATGTGTGGTTTGTAGAGCAGTCAGAGATAGGCAGGTTCATTAATATGAAATGCAGGTGTGCTCAGATGGCAGCTGGCCGTTTTATCTCTCAGTTACACCGTGTTATTGCTTACATAATTAACTGGGAGATCCATTGTAAATGATGAAATTTTAGGTAAGCAAAAGCTGAAGGCATAATGCATTGCTTCGATTTACCAGAAGCAGTGAGTTTTGGTTTTGTAATGATTCCTAGTTATCCTAATAAATGGTCCCCGGTGTTTTCTACAAAGGAACAACATTCTAATAAAATACCTCACCCCAGTGACTCATATTAAATATTCTGTGAAAATGAAGGAGATACAGTAATTGTTTGCACTGTTGCTGAGGATATAATTAACAAGGTTTGACTGTAGCTGTAGTCAGAATTAGCATAATTTCCACATAAAAATCCCCATTATCAGCATTATTATGAGGATTTCAGGTCTGTTCACCATTTGCAGTGGATCATGATAATGTAATACTCATTGACAATCTGCCTTGTCTGAATTCTGTTGAATCACGAGTACTTTGTTAAGAATCCGGATAGAAAAACAAATCTCCAATAGCAGGAGTTTCCTTTCTGCAGGGAATCATGAAGTGTGCATTCAGACATGGCACAGCAGCTCCTTCTCTCTTTCTCCTTGGTACCAGCTCTAGGTTTGCTACTGCAAAAACTACCTTGTTTTAAAATGGTAATGCAGGTTCATAGATGGTGCTGAACACTTGTCCAAAGTAAAACCGAAACAATAGAGCTCAGGAAACAGTGCAAGTTCTGAGCTGGGGAAGACGACAGTTGAATACACAACAACAAGGCATGATGAGGTACAGGCTGAAAGCTAGAAGCTGGTCTGATTTTAACTGGGCAGTTGAAGACATAGTGAAAAGCCTAGATGCCTGTTCAAAGTGAGAAATACAGAGATAGTGGTTAGCTGTAGTCAGTTCATGTGGAAAAGAGGATAAGAAGTGTGCAGCTAAAATAGCTGCATTTTTCAGTTCTGCAGATCTCTCATGGATGGCTTTGATTTTTCTCAGCAGCAATCAGTATAGACTGGGGACTGACCTGTTGGAGAGCGGTATAGGAGAAAGGGACCTGGGGGTCCTAGTGGACAGCAGGATGACCATGAACCAGCAATGAGCTCTTGTGGCCAAGAGGGCCAACAGCATCCTGGGGGGGATCAGAAAGGGGATGGTTAGCAGATCAAGAGAGGTTCTTCTCCCCCTTTACTCTGCACTAGTGACAGAGCATCTGGAGTATTGTATCCAGTTCTGGGCCCCTCAATTCAAGAAGGACACAGAGCTGCTGGAGGGTGTCCAGTGTACAGCAACGAAGATGATGAAGGAAGTAGAACACCTCCTTTATGAGGAAAGGCTGAGGGAGCTGGGTCTCTTGAGCTTGGAGAAGAGGAGGCTGAGGAATGACCTCATTCATGTCTATAAATATGTGGGAGATGGGTGTCAGGAGGACAGAGCCAGGCTCTTCTCAAGGTCATCTGGTGATAGGACAAGGGGCAATGGGTGAAAGTTGGAACATGAGGAGGTTCCATATAAATATCAGAAGAAACTTCTTCCCAGTGAGGGTAACAGAGCATTGGAGGAACAGGCTGCCCAGGTGGGTTGTGGAGTCTCCTTCTCTGGAGAGGTTCAAGATCTGCCTGGATGTGTTACTCTGCAACTAGGTCTAGGTGATCCTGCTTGCAGGGGGTTTGGACTGGATGCCCTTGTGAGGTCCCTTCCCATCCCTAATGATTCTATGATTCTAATAGATCCTAAATGGGATCTGAACAGAAAAAATCATTAAACATTGAAAAATCAAAGCTCTGGCAATGCACTGTTGGAAAAAGTGGACAGAACATGCCACACAAGGTTTGTGTGTTCATATTAGTAGGTTTGAAGCATATCCTATAAATACAGATGCTGAGAAAACCACGATTTGGCAGCCCTGGTGCCCTGACAGGACCACGGGAAGGAAACAGCTGCCAATTGGCAAAGGGAACTGGTCAGGAAGATACGGCAGCAAGTGTTCATGTGCCAAGCAAAGACACTCATGGAGTGCAGATAGTGCTGCTTAGGTTTACATTCAGGCATTCAGAGCTTTATTTATGGTGTGCACTGAGACTCTCATATTTCAGACAGAGGAGTACTTTCTTTGCCAGGGCTTTGTGATTGATGGACATGATGAAGTTTGCACTCCAGGACAAGGTTTTAATGAACCTATTCTGTTGCCTTTCTCAGGGCTTAATATCCACAAATTGAATTTGCTGGCTGCTGCTTCGTTAGGCCAGTTTGTTAGCTCAGGTCGTTGCAGAGAGGGAGGGAGTCCCTGCTGTTTGTGGTTCTTTTTTGGGATCACATCTGATTTTGGTGGTTGTGTCCTGCCTGTGATCTCCTTTATAGCCACTAAACTTAGGAGCCTGCAGCAGATGCCCTTTTAGCACTGGAGAATAACAAATTACTCTGGTAAACTGTCAAGCTGTGCCTCTGGAAATTTTCTTCTACTTTTCCAGCTACATGCACAATGTGCCTTTTTCTGACAGCGTTTAAAATAGCTGGGAATCCTGGGACACTCCGCAGAAGAATGCTTGGGTTTTATCCCCGTCCTGAGCATCCCGTCTCCCGTCAGGACACGGGCTGGTTCTGTAGGTAACGCTGCCACCTCGTGGGGTCCGTCTGCAGAGCACAATGTCCTGCCGGGGGACCTCTGGCCTCCTCAAAAGCTGGCGACAGGCTCTGCTTCGCCTCGTAGTCCTTTCGGATCCATTCACGAGGGCAACCCGTTGTCAGAGCCATTCGTAGTGCGGGAGCTGCCAAACAATTAGGAATAAAAAGCTCTTTTCATAGAATTTGTGGCTTCTAATCTGTAATGCTTTCCCTCCCCTGGGCTGGAAGCCTGGGAAGTGTTACAGAACAGTATTTCAGTACCAGAGGAAAAATCAATGGGACTTGTGGTCTTAAGTGGTTTGAGAAATCCCACTTGTCACTGGCCATGTATTACAAACCTGCCACTGCCATGGCAGGACATGTCTCCATAGATCAGCACTTTCGTGGTAAGGACTTGGGACTACAATGGGTGACTTCAGTGGTATACAACACAGGCATACACCTGCTAATGCTTGAAGGACAAGTGACAACGTGTATGTAACAGTTCACACATGTTCAGCATGTGGCTGGGTGTGGGGGAAATTCCCATGGCGGAAGATGCAGGCCAACTCAATGTGAGTGATAAAGCAAGTTCAACTTTATTAGTGTACTGCAGTGGCTTTTATAGCAAACCTTTGATGCTTGTCCTTATTCCACTGGCTACAGTGTACAGGTGTCCTCACATCATTGGCCACAGCCTTAGAGGTCACCTATTGGTCACAATGTAAAGACTTGTCCTCATATCGCTGGCCACGGCCTCAGAGGTTATCTTCTAGTACCCCTCCTGCTTGTGGCTTCAGCGAGGGTTAACTTCCTCTCATGTCCAGGTTTTGCTTCTGCTCAGGTGCCGATCCTGCTGGCAGGTATCCAGGTCAGGCCCCGACCCCAGCTGACAGCCTGACTTATGCCAAGGATCTAAAACCTACAACCTAACTGTTTACCTCTTTATACTTAACTGCCTGTTTCATAACTATACCTTTATGATTACCATCAAAGCCTAGGTTGTGCAACATTTCTAGGGACCCATGTCCCTTCTCCTTAAGCCAGTCTGCAACAGCTAGCCTTCCCCATGCACAACCAGCTCAGCTTTCGGAGTGGAATGGGACAATAATAGAATAGTTTAAGTTGGAAGGGACCTTAAAGATCATTTACTTCTAATCCTCTGCCATAGGCAGTGACACCTCCCACTAGATTAAGTTGCCTAGAGAGTCCAACCTGGTCTTGATCATTTCCAGAGATAGGGCATCCACAACTTCCCTGTTCCAGTGCCTCACCATCCTCATAGTGCAGAATTTCTTCCAGCGATCTAATCTAAATCTCCCCTCTTTCGGTTTGAAACCATTCCCCTTGTCCTATCACGTAGTGATATTAAAATATCCCTCTCCAGCTTTCCTGTAGCATCATTCAGACACTGGAAGGCTGCTATAAGGTGTTCCTGAAGTCTTTTCCAAGCTGATCAGCCCCAATTCCCTCAGCCTGTCCCCACAGCACAGAGGCCTCAGTCCTCTGATCATCTCTGAGGGTCCCTCTGGACTCGCTCCAACAGTTCCATGTGCTGGGGACTGCAGACCTGGGCGCAGGACTCCAGGTGTCTCACAAGACCAGAGCAGAGGGGAAGATCCCCTCCCTTGCCTTTCTGGTGACACTTCTTTTAATCCAGCCCAGAATACGGGTGGTTCTGCACTGCCCTCACACATTGCCGGCTCATGTTGAGCTTCTCATCCTCCAGCATCCCCAGGTCCTTCTCCTCGGGACTACACCACCCAGCACTGCTTAGTGCTCGGGGCTACCAGCGAGATGCGTCAGGCAGGAGGCGGCAGGAGGCTGCCCTGCAGCTACCCCCACAGCCCCGGGCTGCGCTGGGCCGCTCATGCTGGGCGCCCGCCGCCGCACCCATTCCCAGTCCTTGTTCTTGGTGCTCGTCCTCGGCAGCGCCGGTCGCCGCCCGGCACGATGGATCCCGGGCAAGGCGGGCCCCGCGCCCGGCTCGTTTATGTCAACGGCTCCCACCGCTGCGGCTCCCTCATCCCCTACGGCCGGGGCTGCCCGCAGGCTGCGGCAGGGCGGAACGGAACCTCCCGGTCCCAGCTAACCCTCTCGGAGCAAGCAGGGAAGGCCCCGCAGCCTAGGGACGAGGCGCGGGCGGAGCAGCCCCGGAGTCGCAGACCCGGTGTGTAGGGCTGACCGTGGGGCGGCCAGAGGGCAGGGCCGGGGCCACTGTATCACCCTCGGCGGGGTCTGGGTACTGGGCTGAGAGGTGATGGTGACACAAGGGGAGTTTGTGGAGCCTCCTTCCCTGGGGACATGCAGAGCGCGCCTGGACGTGCTCCTGCGCGATCTAGTCTAGGTGACCCTGCTCTAGCGAGGGCCTAGGTAGTCTCAGAGGTCCTTTCCAACCTCCACTGGTCTGTGATTCTGTGAAAATTGTGGAAACGTGACGGATGGAGTGCTGCTGGTGATTGAGGCAGGAGGTGGAAGTGATGAGTGACAGCTGTTGTATTTTTGCCCCAAGCTCGGTGGTGCCCAACAGTACTACAGAAATAATGGATACAGGCTAGAACATAAGATGTTCCATCTCAATGTTAGAAATTTCTTTACTGTGAGGTGACAGAGCACTGGCACAGGCTGCCCAGAGTGCCCTTCTGAGAGAATTTAAAAAACTGACCATGCGGTCCTGTGTGGCCTGACCTAGGGTGATGCTGAGGAGGTTGGACGGATCACTAGTTGTCCCTTCCAAACCTGACCATTCTATTAGTCCATGATTCTAAACCTTTACACTGTTGAGCTGCAACATCCTGCTAGGTGAGGTGGCTGCCCCACTAGGATAAGGACAAACAAATGGGTCCTTCCTGATTCTCCTCAGTTGATCCCACCTAACCAGAGCCATGTGTCATTGTTGGTCCCCTCATCACTGCAACAGCTCAAGTTGTCTGTCTTTGTGGCTGGGACCAAAGAAGGTTGGTATGGGCATGGGCATGGGTGCCTTTTATTTTTTTAATAAAAACAAACAAAAAAGATTAGGCAGTTTTCCACTTGTTGAGATCTGTTATGAAACAGCTCTGCTGCTCAGGATGACATGGAGTGAAAATGCAGAATGTGACCTGGCTCCTGGAGAAGATGTCAGGGTGTGAGCTGGAGATGATGGGTGACAGACACAGGGTGGTCCTGAATTCTGCTAACTTACTGCTCTTGATCTGTTTTCAGTTTTCTTGTATTTTCCTTTTTTCCTCCTAAAACCCATTTGTCCAAAGAGAACAAAGTGAAATGTTACATTAGTCCCTAAATAAAAGCACCAGTGCTGCAGTGTTGGTATCTTGGTGATGCCAGCCTGCTGCTCAGAGGTGGTCTGTGGCCATCAGTAACTCAAAGCCTTGCTCCTGCAGTGTGTCTGCCTTCGGTGTTTTCTGGTGGGGAGCTGTGGTGGCCTGGAGGATGCTGATTTACCTGAAGCCCTGCTGTGGCAAGAGATGAGCTTGTGGCTGTGACTTCATTCAGAGGCTACCTTGTTCACGTGATGCCATGTGCAGCAGCTCCTTGGAAAGCCAGTTCTCATCCCACTGGGAACTCACCCGAGCCCTTCCTCCTGGAGGCTGTATGAGTCTTGAGTCCACAAGATCAACCTGCCCTTCTTGCTTCTGTTTCTTAGTGCTAGGAGAGGTGATTTGTCTGGTGTCTTGCTCCAATCTACTTACCTCCTCTTTGAGATCAGGCAGGATTTCAGTGACTGCCACTGAAAAAAAGAGGGAAAAAAAGAGGGAATTAAAAGCTACTGTGTATTGCTCAGAAGCCTGTTGTCTTAGTTTTCTGTTGCTGTATAGCTTTGGATTCTGTTTTGTGGAGTTTGAGAGGCACTCACTTGCCATATGGTTGTAATGGAGAAAATTAGCAAAACGATAGTCAGCACAATGTAAGGACTGCAACCCTGTAACCTGCTGGGACCTGAAATAATCTTCTGGAAGATCTACAGTTTCCTCATGTTGTCATCACTTGCAATATGGTTTCTAAACTCTCTTCCTAGGTGACCTTCAAGAGGTGAAGTCCGACACCTTTGACTTTCCCTTTCCTTCAAGAAATGTTGATAAAGTAGTTAAACGAAAGAAGCAAAAGGTATAAACTACAGGACCTGAATTAGCTGCCTTTGCATTTGAGAGAATTGCTTACTGCTTGTTCTCTGTGTGTCTATGTGAGAGCATGAAGGAGATTAAAAGATTGAGTTGGTAGCTTGTTACTGAAAACCTTACTTACCGAAAAGAGAAATGGTATTATTTTCTCTCTCTGGAGACCTTAAAAATCTGGCTCTCATTCAATAAAGCACTTAAGTGGGTACTTACCTTGAGAAATGAGAGTGTGCTGTTGACTTAAAGCCTGTACTGAAATGCTTTGCTGGACTGGGGTCAAGGTACTGCACACCTTACTGGGTGAAACCCAGCACAGAAAAGCTCTGCAGCTCCTCCTCGTCTCATGTGTTAAGTAAAGGAATACTGTAGCTTACAAAAAAGTGAAGGCACGAGTCACAGATATTAGCACCATCCTAGCAGCAGTACAAAATTACTTCCTGTTTCACCAATGTATTTCTGTTCCTGTAGTTCAACTGTGTTCAGTAGTTCAACAAATGCTTGAAATTTAGAAGGTACATTTATTAAAACAGTAACTCATTATGAGATTTTGTAATGTGTGAAGAACAAGTAATCAGCTAGACTATAATATAGTAGTGTCACAGATACTTGATTTAAAACCAGCAAAACATGACTGACTTCAGAGGAGCTGCTAATAACATTCTGTAATATTGCTCTTCTAGTCCATTAAATAGTCTTCAAGTGGAATGAGGAGTATGTATTATGTTGTAGCAATAAATGTCCATGAGAAAGGAATTATCTTCAGATTTAAACTAGTTTCACAGATGGTGTCCAGCAAAAGTTGTAACGTTAGCATGCTGACAGTCACTTGTGTTTGTTAAGCTGCCTCTCTGTCTGAATGCCTTGGTCAACAGTTTCAATTCAGTATTTTCCGTGCTCAGATTTGAATTGTGCCCACTATAGTTGGAGATTTATGTCTGTAAAATAAAGATCATTGACATCTAGAAAACAAATTAGTGGGGATGTGAAATATACAAGGCTTTTGCTGTTCTGGATTCTGAGTCATGCTGCTCTTGAGGGATTACACAAGAAAGTTTTTGCCCCTGCAAAAATAAGCAGCCTTCCCCCTCTGCTCCCTCCCTTTTTAGATTACTTTGAAGAGAGTTTAATGGCTTGACACACTTTTTTTAAATTCTTCTTATCTAGAAGGGCACTTCACAAGTCCTGGATAAAGAAGGGCAAGATGGGCAAGAGGGGAGGAGGATGTCTTGTGGAAAACCGTGCAGTAATTTTATGTTTTTTGACTTTTAAATAGAAGTAATTCTTCTGGTATTTCCCGTATGTATATCTTTCCTCCACAGCTTCCCCTTCCCAGTCTTCAACAAAAAGCTCAGTTAGACTTCATAGTCATATCAGAGAATTCAAACTTCTGCCCTATAGTTGTTTTAACGCAAATTTTTATATTTGTTCAGTTCAGTTCAGTTTTGTCTCTCAGTCCCAGGTCTGGCATAAGGTCCAGAAAGTAATTTCAAAAATGCTTGAAGAAAATGAGAAGTTCAGAAGTCAGCTCTTGGCTTGCAGTCAGTTTAATGGAGAAGGTAAGTAATGAAGAGATAATGTTTTATTTTCCTAGAAAAAACAAATGGTTTCAGGTCCATTCAGCTGTTTGTTCTGGGTTCATTGCATACTTAGACACTTGTAGCCGTATTTGATAAATCATTGTGTTTCATTCAGTGTCTTACATTTATTAATTTGGAGGAAGGATGGCAGAAATGTTTGCTGCAGTTTAACATTAAAGAGACAAAAATATCTGCAAGTTTTTCTGAACATGTGAAATATGTAATTAAGTTATCATTCACAGATTGGTCTCAGGTAGGACTTGCATGAATGCTAATTTATTTTTTCACATAGGAAAATAGTGGTTGGTTTCATACAGACAATAAATAAATCAGATGCTTCCCAAAGGTAGCTGTAACACAATTTAACAGAACTATCAAGCATGTTCTCACACTGTGCCCTGAATACAGCTATTTCATTACTGGAGAATGACTAAGGAATGGAATTAAAACTGGTGCTCTGCATTGAGCCAACTTCAATTAGAGACATTGTAGTTGCTGCACAATTTAAGTTAATGCAGTGTATGCTTACAAATGGAATTGGAATTTCCAGCCTCACAGTCTGATGAGCTTTTTGGAAAAAGAATATACTAATTCATGAAGAGTTATCAGGCAAGTTAAAAACAGGCATATTCAGCCACAGAACATTTGCTCAGCTTACAGTTGTGTTGATGGAAATTTTCTACATGTAAAATCACAGACTGATTTGCGTTGGAAGGGACCCTAAGGGTCATCTAGTTCCAACTCCACTTTCACTGGAACAAGTTACTCAAAGCCCTATCCAGGCTGGCCTTGAACACTTCCAGGGATGAGGCATCTACCACCTCTCTGGGCAACCTGTTCCAGTGTCTCAGCACTTGTAGGGTTGTTATGTGATGTACCAACATGTATACCCATTATACCTTAGGTCTCTTGGTTTTGTAAAATGTGCACCAAGTAGTTTCTACATACACAACAAGAAAAGTCTCAAAATTTGTCTCCATGAGAAGAACAGAAGTGCAATTCTGGTTCAAAACAGAAACTGTCTACCCCAGTGAATATCCCATGTGACTCACTGTCACTGGAACAGTGGAAGAAATTTCACAATATGCTGCAACAGCATAGTTCAGTTATTTGGCAATAATGCCAATATTCTGCATTATGTGGAAAAACCCTTCTTCTATTTGCTTTAAAAGCAACTCCTGATGAATTCTGGTATGACGAGATGCTAGTTATTAATTAAGCGCTATTCATATTCTTTATACCAATCAAAATTTCATTGGCCTCTGTTGTATGCTGAAAAGTTCCAGTCTACTAAATATCTCCTCATGTGGAATCTGTTTCCTAGTTCTGATAATCCTTATTCTCTTGTCTTTGCCATCAGTTAAAATGTTCTTCATCTCTCTATATGGTGCATCTTTCATCCATGTTCTTGCTCATTTCTTTGCAGTAATGAAAAAGCAAATATTTGTAACCATAACTCTGGTAGCTAGTTGTGCCTCTATAACACACTACATGTGACAACAAAGAATTAAATATCCATGGCGTGGGTGCCCTTCCCCCCGGACATCTCCATTGTTGCTATCCAGGAGGGGATTGGTGGAGGGGAGGGGTGTGTATGGTTTTGGGGTCAGTAATATTTTAGGACATTTTGTGCTATAACGTTTGTTGCAGAAGCCATTGTAATGCTCTGCTTCTCTGCTTAACCTGAAGGTTTTGATCTAGCAGCTTCCACATAGTTTCTCCTCCAGTTCAGCTCATTGCAGAAATCTTTGTGCACAGCTTTTAACATGTCTGTTGGATGTATCTGTAGGACACTAAAGGGGGTGGAAAAAAGCCTGTTTCCAAGATTTTCACATTATTGTAAGAAACCCAAAACTTCTGCTGGTATGTAATCTTCTATGTGGATTTACAAATTTAACAGAACAGCTGCTAATGTCCTCTTCTGTTTGTTGTGGAGATGAGTGTGCTGCTCTGCCAAGCCTGTTTACAGAGATAGGGCCCATTCTCTTTTCAGATATTTTGGGTTTTTTTGTTATCTGAAGGAAGAACATTATATATAATTTCCAGGAACTTAAAAAGCCAACCAACCTCTAGCCCCTCCACCCCCAACACGTACTCTAGCCTTAATTGTAATTGTACCTCATTTTTCAGGATCTTTAATTGAGAATCTACTATTAGGCTCTGTTTAAGTGAAAAACACCAATTCTAATACCTTCTTTATAATTAGCAGATTTTGCACAATATCAGATCAAGGAGATAAGTCTCCTATTGATCTGAATTTTTCATTAAACAAGAAGCAAATGGGATAATTCCAGCAGACATTTAGATATGGATCAACAAATCTGAATAAACTGGGTTAATTTTTCTCTTTTTTTTTTTTTTACTGTATTAATAAAGCTAGAAAATTAATCTGCATTTTATTGCCTCTTTAAATAGCTTTTTTGAGAGAACAAAAATCTACTTGAATTCTAATGCTACCTATTTGCTCTGTGGAATGTTGCAATTAAGATTAGATCCAGTGTGACTGAAAATGATATTGTGCTTCCACGTAATTTTCTCCCACAGGCAATGATACAAACCAAAGTTCACAGGTTGAGACATGCTGCCTGGATGGGGTATGTACAGAGCTTAAATGCTAAAATAAATGAAATAGTCATATTCACACTGATCTTGTTAATGTATTTAATAATTGCTGTTTGTTTACTTCAGTCATGTTTACTCTGACATTGGGCTAAAATTGTTGTCCAAGGTTTCAGTCAAAGTAGATCTGTCCCCAGCAGGAAGGGCTGTGTGCTTTGCCAAGGCTAGGGGATGGATTTTGGCTTTTTATTGAGCTAAATCCTTCTGTGATGGTCTAAAGTGGAATCTGAAGAATCTTGAATAGAGGTTTTTATTTGTCACACTTTACATCTGTTTTGTTTTTTTTATACTAGAGAGAATGCACCCCTTCACTTTTCTCCTTTTTTTTTTCTCTAGGAGTCATCCATCTTTGGGTGGGTATAGCAAGAAAACAAAAGAAGACTCAATCCAAAAGGGAATATCAGAGTAGTGAATGTTTGATCTAGTTCTTACTGAAGTCAGTGGCAAGACTGCAAAGGCTTTCAGTGAACACAGGTTCTTTGTTGTTTGTTTGGTGTATGTACTTCTAATGTTTAAGAGGTTTGTTTTTACACTGGCTTAAACAGCTCTGTTGCAGGATATTTATTTCAAGTCATTAAGTCTAGTGTTTCAGTTAGCTATTAGTTTTTGGAAGGTTTTAAATTAGCATAATGTTGTGACAGTTTGCTTGCAAAAGAATAGAGACACATTTAGCATTGACTGTATTTATATCTGTTTTTATGTAGCTTGTCACAAGCACAAACACACACACATTCAGAAAGCCGTAACTCCACACAAGATACAAGGCAACACTTTTTTTCCTTACTGATCTGAATAAATTTGACTTCCTCATATTAAAATAATACATGATTACTGTTCATTCATTCATCCATTTATACATGAGTCTCAGCAAGTATTCTGAATATGAAACCAGTTGAACATGTCTTACCATTCATTGTGAAGCACTTAATGGTATCACCATAATCAGAAGGTATTGTTTATCTAGCTGACTTCAGGAACACGATGTAATATTTCTTCTCTTACGGAGTTTCATACTTGAACTCTTGATTGACTGCTAAACCCTTTTAAACTACCAAATTGTGAAAATGGATACATGAAGACTGCATAAAAATGGTGTGTATATGGATTTCATCTCTGTGGGTAAAGCATTCACCTGTCACAATTAGACGTCCTTGATTTCAATAAAAGGATAGTTTTCTCATTGCATCACGTCTTACTGTTTGCAGATACCATGACTGGAATGTCAGTGCTGAGCTTTAATAACGTGCTAGCAATTGTGTCATTAAGCAGCAAAGCATTTGCAAGGGTTTAATCTCTGTTTTCTTAATAGTAAAAATGCAACTGTATGACTGGAATGTGCCTTTTTGATGACAGCTCTGGCATCAAGGTTCTTTTCTGATTTGTGGTTGAGTAATACTCTGATTTTACTTAAAATAGTTGACATTTCAGCTTGGAAAAGGAAGTGAGAAAGCAACATACTCAATCAAGATGTGATCTTTTTTCTGGCAGAGAAAAAATGTCATAGTTCTTTGGTATTTTCAAAATACACTTTTGGAGTCACACTTTTTTCATGTACTAGGGGAGATAGCTCCCTGTGCCCACAGTTCTAGCAATGAAATGTTTGCATGGCAAGTATTTAGTTTATAATCCTGAACTGTAAATTGCAGAGCTGCTGCTCTTATGTTCTTTTTTTTTTGTAAACTACATCTGCAGTTAGTACCTTTACTGGCATAGATTTAAGGGGCCCTGGAAACAACATTTTGCTTCCAGATGCATAATTACTACTTCTACAGGATAGACGGGCTGCATTAATCTAAATCTCTGAATGATATGCAGCCAACTTGTCGAGATTCTTTGAATAACTATAGGCCTTTGTCTGTGGAACCATGCTGGACCATTTAAAAAGGAAAACATTATATAAGATAAATATGTCGCTAAATCGTCCCTATCCATATATCTGTTACAGTCTGTAAAGTCTACAAGCCAGTTGTCAGTGGCTACAAGGGCTATCTGGTAAGTGTTTTATCAGCTTGCTGCAACCATGTCAGCTGTGTAAATGTCCAAAAGATGCAAGGGAAGACTTGGGCCTCAAGTTGTGCATGGGAAGGTTTAGGTTGGATGTTAGGAGAAATTTCTTTACAGAAAAGGTTGTAATGCCCTGGAACATGCTGTCCAGGGGAGTGGCTGAGTCGCCTATTTTGGAGGCATTTGAAAGATACATAGATGTGCTGCTGAGGGATATGGTTCAGTGGTGACCTGGCTGTGTGGGATTAATGGTTGGACTTGCTTAAAGATTTGTCTCTTCTAGCAAAAAAAATTATGTGGTTCAGTAATTCTATGAATGTGCCTTTGACCTGGTTTCACTTCCAGCTCACTTTGGAATGAAGTTTGCATCCAGAGCAGAGGTTGGTGAGCAACAGCTTTTTCAGCCCACAACATGTGTGAAACTGCAAGTAAGAACTATCAACCTCTTCCTCTGAGGTGGTTGGGATCTACTAACAGAGCTTTCAATTGGCAAAACTTTGAAAGGGTCTTCCACTTCTAATCACTTCATGACAGCACTGGGGCAAAAAGCTCATCCAGCTTAATTTTCTACCTCTCCAGGTGATGAACTCTGTCTTTCTACTGCAGTGACCAGATTTCAAAGGTACTGTGTGAACAAGGGCAGTCAGAGCAGTTAAACTTCTGTAAGAAGGCTGGAGACGAACCTGCCTAGCTCTAGACACAAAAAGCCAGCCCAGCTGACACATACACCATCAGACTCCCCTCAGAACCCTGTAGTAACACATTCTTTTTTTTAAATTCATATGACCATTCATGTGTAAACTGAAGAAGATAAAGTAATTGTAATGTTGCATTAAAATATGGTTATATGATCCAAGGAAGTAACATTCAGCAAGATGAAGAAGTGTTGATTTACACAGGAAAAACATTACATAAATTCTCTTTATTAAACAGAGTCAGAAATAAATAAGAGAACCTCAGGGCACTAGATCATGTAACTGAGATTCAGAAAACAGCTGATCCTTTTCTGAAGTCTGTAATCATCACTGCAGGACCAAAACTAAGTGACATACTGTCCTGCTGTGGTTCCTGGGAAGCAGTGTTGTTCTTTCACATTCTTCCAAAGGCGTACCAGTTACCTGAAATTTTTAATAACAGATCTCACTTGGAGTGTGAACTGAAGCAGATGTGTAAATACAGAGGTCACACTTTGTTTTTACTTTGCTTTGTTCTCAGTATCTAATTTGCCTTTCTACAGAGAACAAACACCTTAGCTTATTCTAGAAGTTCAAAACCATTTCATCTCAACCTTGAGAACAGTTGCCAAGAGATATGAAGGAGGTACCTTGCGGTGGAGCAGTAGGAGGGAGCAGCTAGGACGCAGGGCGTACTGAAGGCATTGCTGCTGGATTCTTGCTATCTGTAAACAATAGTGACAGACACTTGCCTTGAGATCTTAAAGTTGGTCTGAATAAGTTGTTTGGTACTGTGTCTCATAAATACGATGACTCTGTATAAAGGTAAGCAAGGAAGAGTAAGATCTTTGGGTTTTATATTACTGTTTTAGGCTAGGTAGTGATTTAGTAGTCAAATAAAGTTTTTCATTTTGGTTAGTTCTTTTCAAACTCGGCTCCCCTGGTTCCTGGAACACTTCTTGGCAGGTCAGCCCAGGCAATTCAGTCGCCTCTCTTTCAGAGTAGTCTTTGCAATGGCACCCAGGACTGTCCAGTGCTCAGAGGCTTGAAACTCCAGCTGGTGGTCTTGGGCTATCATTTCCAACTTGCTATAAATCTAAAAGCAAGAAAATCCTGGGAAATTGAAGTCCACTTTGATTCCTATGTCTGGAAGTGCTAAGAGGCCAGCTGAAGCAGGACTGCCAGAGCTTTCCCACTCACCAATGTGGAGCTGTGACTTTGGGCAGGCTTCCCAGGGTAGTCCTCCTCATCAAGGCTGGACCGAAGCCAGATTGTCTTGGTAGCACCCACAGTTACTGCATGGAGCTGGTTGTCACAGATGCTGCTGCTATTGCCAGAGGCTACTATTCTGATCAACCATGGGCTTGGGAACCTGGGAATTGTGTTTTGGAAGTGTTTTCATGCTTCTGAAGTGACCTTTCTGGGAGTTTCCAATTTGTGGGCATATTCAAAGGACTTTGTTTCCTGCTTGATTTGGACCAAAGCCATCAATTCAGATAAAACTTGTTTCCTGCAAACTGGAGGCTTGGTTTGCCAGGCAGTTCTGCTCGTGCCCCATCTGCTCTGGTATTGTGATGAATCAGGTTCTAACAGCAGAGGTTCTGCAGTCCCATGGCCTGTGAGGTTATCATAACTTGGTGACTACAACATAATCAACCACCAAGGTCAGTGATGCTTCATTGCTGATTCTTTCTGTGGAAAGATTTAAGCTCTTAAGCCCAACTTGAAAACAGGATGTGGAGTTTCTAACATGATCAGATCTTGGGAAAGTATAAGGTGACCTTTGTCTTCACTGAACATTTACATCCAGTAAATGTCCTTGTCTTTAGGGCCCTCTCTGGTAGTCAATGTTCATGTTTTAACTTCAAAGCATCTAATACAATTTCGCATGGACTCTGACTAAAGAATAGCCTTCAGCAGGCAGCTCCCTTCCATGGCTTTTTTTTTTTGAGTGGTGACTGGAAGCAAACTTTGGGCATATATGACATTTTACATGTGCAGTAGGTCCTTAAATATAAACCAAAGCAGGATGCAACTTTGATTTATTGCTCTTGTAAATAATGCTCAGTGACATGGGTAGGTTTGTGTATTATGTATGTTTTCATTGCATAAGCACTTACATAACTGTGTTGGTAAGAATTTGCATAAAAATCAAAGCAGCCGTACTTTGATGAGTTGAACATTATAGGCTTACCAGCAAATTGGAGTAGCAGGGGAACATATCACGTGTGTGGAAGTTTATTTTATGAGAAAGAGAAAAAATTATCAAAGTATTTTAAGGTCATGGTGAGTTTTTAAATATTCACAGAAGTTGCTCACTCATTAGTGACAGCATCATGGCCATTGTATCTGATGCAGAAAAATTCACATTTGAAAGTTTCTGCCTAGCTAGTGAAAATCTGTGTGTGTGGCTGCAGCTTCTTCCTGTTAGGAGCAAAAGATATGGAGGCCCAAAGGAAAAGGGGGCATGCTGTGATCCAGAGAGAGGTCGAATATCTCCTGGAAGATCCTGAGTACTTCCACCTCTCAGTGACTGTGGCACCTCTTAGAGTGGATGCTATTGCGTCTTCAAGCCTGTATGTATAGAGCAGATTAGACTTTCTCTAAATTGGGAGCCTCTGTGTGTCTCATCTGAGCAGTTCAGCAGCACTGTGGATCTTGCTGGGTTGCTTGTGAATGTCTGATTTGTGCAGTCTCCCAGAGATCATGAGAATACTTTTATGCTGTGAAGGTGAAATTTATCAGATGCCTGGTATTCCTGCAAGGAATGGAGGTGACTTAAAAGAGCTGTGCAGGAAGGTTCGCTATGGCACAGAAAAATGCTCTTTGTCTTCCAGGATCTTTGTCATCTCTTGTGCTTTGAAATGAATAATAAATTAGGATGGCCTTTTCCCCCTGCCTGTTCTGCTGTTTGCTCATTTTGTTGTTCCTAATGAGTTTGACAGGGAGTCAGTGGCACAAGTGGAATTCTGTATAATGGATGGGTTCCTCCACAGCAATGAGTACAAGTAGTTAAACCAAACCCAGAATGTACCTGACCACTTTTGCCTACCTTGGTATTTTAAATTGCTTCAACTACATTCAGGCTGGAAGTTCTTGACCATGGTGCTAAGTTGTCTGTGGAACTCTCCCAAGGAATAGAGCATAAATGTCCTCCTCGATTCTGACAGAGCAGAACAGTGGGGGAAGAACAGTGAGGAGCAGGTTGACACATGGGCAGGGAAGAAAGTCTTGACCTTTTATAACCTCTGCAGGCCTGCATTTCCTTCAGTTAGCATTTTAGTGGCAATAGCCCCATATTTTAGGTTTGAGATTGTTGTGAGATTCCTTCCCATGTTGATGTGCGCTGTCTGTATGTTCCTTTCCATCCACATCATGGTGTCTCTTCCAGAGCTGAATGTATCTGCTAAGTCACAGGACTTTTATCAGGGGTGGGTTTGACTTAAACTGCCTGCTGAACTTCTGTATTGGCTTTCATTATTCTATTAGATAAATTTTGAAATGAATTAACATTAATGTTTGAGAAACAAACATGATCTTTTGGTAAAAGAGTCTGAGGTGGATAGTGTTACTTCTGGGTTTGCGCTACCTTAGCTGATCTGACTTTCTGAGACTTTGCCCTTCCGTTGCACCATCAGATTTTGTAGTTTTCCTTCTTATTAATTCCTACTGCCTGTTCACATGTTTTCAAATACTTTACTTGAAAGCCTGACCCCATATGAAAACAGATAAAAATACTGTTACTTACAATAATGAGTAAGAGCACTACAAGGGAAAATGTGCTGTCTGCAGGAGTTGTATTTTATTAAAGGAGACAATAGGTATAAGACTTTCACAGATCAGGAGCAAGTAAGTAAAATGATATTCATTAACATTGAAAAGAAGTTGATTTATATGTTCAGGCTTTAAGTGGGTAGAGACTGAACTACTCTGTGAGTGACATTTTTTTACAAGTTGCAGAATTTACAATCTAAGTCCTATTACAAATATTATGCTTCTTAAGGACAGCCAATAATCTTCAGTGTAAACCCATAATGAAAACAGTAATTTTGCTCTGATTTGTTTAACTGGAAATAGAAAATAATACATCGTGGGAGACATTAAAAGAATAAAACTGGGCATACATTTTTTATGACAAAAGAAATACATTGCATATTCCTCTGGAGTCTTAGGTTGCTCTTATTGCTGCTTTGTCTTATTGTCCATCTCTGAGCTGCTCTGTGTGGGTGGAAATGTCAGACTCTGCATTTGCTCTCTAAGAAAATCTCTGTGTTATTCTTAGGTTTCTCATATTCAGTTGGATTTACTCTAATGTTGTCCACAGAGAATGTTCACTTTTAGGATCTTGCTGGCAACTTGAGGTATCTATTTTCTTTTACATAAAGCATCCTGACACATAAATTTGCTCCTGGTAGTTTGTCTGTTTTGAAGGAGGTGTTTTTCAAACACAAATGGGGCATGCTGACCTCAAGTAGTTACAAGGCTCGTTCAGTCTCTTGAAAGAAATGGAAGTTACTGGAAGTAATGCCAAGAAGGGCTTTGAAAGATTCAGTATCTCCTGCACATCAGTCTCCACCACACTGCCAAAAACATTAGATGGTGCCGCTCAAAGACATGACTTAAAATGTCCTTCTGCCCTGGAAACACTTAAGGTAAAAGCGGCATCTTGCTGCTAGTACTCACAACCAAAAATCTTCTAGTGGAAAAGTGGCTCTAACAGATGGTGCTTCAGTGTGGGCAATGCTGCATTCTCTGAGTTATATGGTATATCTCCAGTAGAGTTCAATTCTGTTATCTGTAGTTTTGCAGCTGCATGAAAGGCACTGATGCACAAGGAGGAATGGGATTCACCTCATTGCCCCTTAGCTATGTTACTCTGAAGAGCACTCAAGTAAAACGAAAAGTTACTGTATGTTTAACTCTGGGAGCCTATCAGTGTGTTCAAGTGAGAAGACATGCTGAGCAAGCCAATAACCTTATTTGCAACTTTATTTTTCGTTGTATAGTCACACTGTCACTGGGTTTGCACAAGTGGTTCTGGAGATTTACCATCAGTGTGCTTAAGACACCTCCTAAGCTGGAGGATCTGTCAGGTGTCTATAGGGCAGTATTGTGGCTGGCAGGGTGTTCATTACCCATGCTGATGTGCGTGAAAATGATTTGGTTTTCAGATCGCAGAAGGCATTTGCAAGCTATAAAAGACATCTATTTGCTTTTCAACAAAGCAATCTCTTGTTTCTTGGTAATTACCAAATACAGGTAGGTGGAAAACCACAATGCCACTGCTGTGGAGTTACAATGCAACAGTTGAAAATAGCCATTTTGCTGACAGAGGAGCTAGAGAGGCTCAAATGTATGGAGGTTAGCAAATGTCACCGCAGTCTTCAAAAAGGGTAAGAAGGAAGACCCAGGTGACTATAGACCGGTCAGCCTCACCACCATCCCAGGAAAGGTGATGGAACAAGTTGTCCTGGATGTTGTCTCTAGGCACATCAAGGACAAGAGGGTCATTAGGGACAGTCAGCATGGCTTCACCAAGGGGAAGTCTTGCTTGACCAAACTGATAGCCTTTTATGAGGGCATAACCAGGTGGATAGATGATGGCAGAGCAGTGGATGTGGTCTATCTTGACTTCAGTAAGGCATTTGACACAGTCTCACATAGCATCCTTGCAGCCTAACTGATACAGTGTGGACTGGATGATTAGGTAGTGAGGTGAATTGTGAACTGGCTGCATGATAGAAGCCAGAGAGTAGTGGTTAATGGGACAGAGTCTAGTTGGAGCCTCTGATGGATGAGATCTGAGGGGATCTCTGCTACTGAGCTTAAGAAATATTTCCTGAATTTCCTAAGTATGAACTCCCAAACCCTTATGAAGTGATCGATTTTTTCAGCAGATGAAAAATGTCACTGAGAACATAAAAACCTGTTTGCCAGCACTTTTAACACTGAGCAAAAGTTAATTAAGGTTTTCAGTTTTATATATGTGACAAAACCTTATTCTTAAAGCCAGAAAAACCTTCTGGAATGGAATTTACTGTACAAGTGTGGCCTTATGAGAGATGTGATACAGAAAGTTCCAGCTCAAGCATTACAGACTGGCAAAGCTGTTGGGTAGAGACTCTTTGATACCTCCACATAAAGTGATGTGTAAGTAGTAGGTAGATTCAACTGCCTGACCTCACTGGCTGTGCTGCTCACTGTGATGTTGCACTGTTGTTGGGTGAACAAGTTTATCCCAAAGCTTCCAGCAACTTCACGTGCTCTGCCAGAGTGTGGCTCAGGATGATTTGTCACAGGTGGATTCTTAAAGGTTTATTGTGGAAGCTGCTGGTGTATTGCAGGAGTGCAGTAGGTCTTGTGCGAGATGCCGAGCTGTGAGCTGTGGGGCAAATTCTGTGTTTATAAACATATCAAGCTGAGTGCATCCCACACCGTGCCCTGTCTCCAGCTTATCCCCCAGCAGCTGGCGGTGGCTGCTGGCGGGGCTGGGGGCACGCTGTGGCGGTGCCTCCTGGCACGGTGCTGATGGCACCAGCCTGGCAGGTAGGGAAGGAGGACGAATGCCCCTGCACAGCCGAGCGGGGCTCTAGGCGTGTTCCCGTCCTGCAGTTCCAGCATTCGCAGGGACACCGGAGGGAGGTGACTGGCCTTGCGCAATGCCCCAGGTGAGGGACACAGTGCCCAGGGGAGGGGTGTACGTTGTCTGTGTGCGACCCAACTCGCTGTAGTCCTCCCGTGTCCTGCAGGGGGCGCCACCGCCCGCCAGGGTGACGAGGGCGA
>VZRI01012415.1:71805-169483 GCA_013397515.1 Upupa epops
GGGAGGGGGAAAGTGGAGAGCGGGAGGGGGGAGCCGCCGCCCGCGCCCGCCCTCAGTCGCGCTTGCGGAGCCGCAGCCGAGCGCAGGGCGCAGCGCTGTCCCTTCAGCACCGCACCCCGTCCCTCAGCACCGCTCCCTTTCCCCCGGCACCGCCCCACTGCGAATAAAAACTAACGGAAACCTTTACCCCCCAACTCCACCTCGCCGCCTGCCCCCGATCCCCGCCCCGCCGCAGCGCCCGGGCCGAGCCGCCGCCGCCGCTGACCGCGTGGTTTGCAGTAAGTAGTGCCTGGGGGGCGGCGGGAGGGGTCCCGGGGGTTGCCCGCAGCTCACCCCTCACAGCATCGCCCCCCAGGGGTTGGGCGCGACCCGCAGTCCCGCCGCACCCGGGAGCTAAGATGAGGGGACCTCTCCCCAGACCCCACGGGTTGTGAGGGTTGCAGGGGAGGGTTTATCCTCAGAGGAGCTGCAAAATAAAAGGGGATGGGGGAGATGCAAAGCCCCTTGGGGCAGTGTGATATACGCCCCGTCTCCAGGGCGCCTGGTGCGGTGTCAGTGCTGTGGGAGCTGCGGCGCTCCGGCTCTAGGACGGGGCTGTAAGGGGTGTTTGGGGTGGAGGGGGCTGTGTAAGTATCGTCAGAAGGCTGGTGTGAGGTCGGTCTGGTGCGGGAGCGGTGTCAGAGCGGAGGTGACCGTCACGAGTCGGGTAGGGCAGGAGCCCTGCTCTGCAGCTGTGACACTGATCGTCTGGCTGGTTTCAGGTCTGGAAAGCGAGGAGCAAGGATGGTGAAGCTGGGGAGTAATTTGAACGACAAGAACAACAAACAGCCACCCAGCGAAGATGGGTTTCAGACAGTTCCTTTGATCACACCTTTGGAAGTAAATCACCTGCAGTTCCCGGCTCCGGAAAAGGTAAAGGAAACGGAACCGTGTCCTCCCTGCATGATTCCACACATCTGTCCTTGGACTTTGGTTTTAAGTGCTCTGGTGACCTACTGGTCTCTGGTGATAGGAACTGTGGCATAGGATTTATTCAATAAAGGGGTTCTCTTTTATTGTGTGTTTGATTTAACATATCAAATAAGCATGTAGCTTTACCCCACCTCCTTCCCTCCGCAAAAAAAACCCACCACAACTCTGTAAAAACCTACTCCTTCATAAATACAAGTGGAAAAAAGCTCAGTGTATTTCTTTTGCAAGTGCAGGCAAGACTGAGGAGCAGGTTCCCATGTGTTATTATCAGTAAGATTGTCTTCATTGACAGCGATGTGATAACTCTTCTGAAGTAAGCAGCTATTTTATTTCAGTTAAGGTTTGTTTTCTTCTTCATGACTTCGTAGAGCTTCTTTGGTGATTGAGGATACTGATTTCACTGGAGAGAGCAGCTGAGTTACCCCATGCACAGGGCAGTAATGGAACGATCCAAGGATTCATTTCCCCATTTGGCTCCAGCAAAGGAGCAGCTTTCTCCCTTGCCCACTCTACACTCTCAGAACTGAATGCAGCATGAAAATATACAGAAACGTGCACTGATGATGGCTGTGGTTTGGCAGTTGGTTTTTTTTTAGATGCAGTATGTACTAGGGATTCTTTTGTCATTGCAGTGACAGTACATGTCAGTATAACCTGGTGAGGACATGATGCCCCAGCAGCCCTCATAAAAACAGACTGCCTGCAGTGTAGTTCCCAAGATACCACAGAGATGGAGCCAACTCCATCAAGTGCAGGCAGAATGATTACATCTCACAGGATAATGGAATAATTGTAAAATTAACACCAATTATTATTAAACATATCCTATTTCTACTTTAATGCAAAATAAATTCTCTATATTCATTAGGGGAATGTGGTGATGGTTGTGATAAAGCTGTCTAGATAGGCAAACTACATTTATTTTATTATAGAGCTGAGTCAATTGCTTTGACATCCAGGAAATAGAACTGTGCCAGACAAAGGAGCCTAGTTTTCTTCTCCATGTGCCTCCTGGCAATTGGGAACAACTTGCTGCATTCAGGAAAGTTACACTGCCATGAATTGTGAATGAGAGACTAAGACAGCCTTATGACTCTGATAAATAAGATTAAGCAAAGTAATTCAGGCAAAGCGGTATGGCTTATCATAAATGTCTGAAAAGCTCATAGGAAACTGTAGATTTGTAGAAGTAACTCATGTGATGCTAGTACAAATGGCTTACTGAGATGACGCAGTGCCGCACAACATAAAGCTAAAATGACTCGTGTCAGGTGGGACATGGATAACCTAACAAAAATCCTTTCAAGGTAATAAGGTGCTAATGAGTCTTCTTAGGACCACCATGTTCCAATTGCCTGTTGGTGAACAAACACTGGAGTGTATTGGTCTGGTGTGATTCCTTGCTGATTTTGCTGTTTAAATATGCCTACATCAATAATCGCATGTTGTTAGGTTACATTACCTTCATTAGCATACATTACTCTCAACGCATCTACTGACATCCATATTTTACTTTCCTGGAAGGGTGAGATCTATCTCCAGGAGCGCAAAGCATGATTCAGAACTCAGTGCCGTCAACGGGATTGATTCCTGCAGGCTGTGGTTTTGCTCTTGTGTGCAGCAGGCCTGGAGTTAACTCAACCAGAGATCCCTTCACTAGAAGGAGAGGTTATTTATGATAAAAGAAAAATCTTTCACGATCTGTTTCCTTTGCACTTTGCAGAACAGATTCTGTTGTGGTGAGTTCACTCTAGGGCACAGGGTGTGTTTAAAGACCTGCTAATAAGGAGCTGAGCCTTCGGTGAAAGACTTGGGCAAAGGTTACGTGATAGGAGAAATTCCAGCTTTGTACCTGGGAAGGCAAAGCCACTGCTGCATTTGGTCAAACAGTGAGAAAGAGGGGATATGGATGTTGGGTCTTTCAGAGTACATTCTTGTTGGGACTTGCCTTGCAGTCAAGAGGCAGTGTTAAAAATCCCTAAACGCTATTTGACTTTGTTCTATTTATTCCTAAAACCTGCCGGCATTGGATTTTTAGCTTGGGAGAGTGAGAACAAAAGCCAAGGGGACTTTCTGTGCCTCTTACACATAATACTGCATAAATGACCAGAGCCAGCCCAGCTTTGGTGTTGGGATCTCTGTGTGGCAGCCCTGAAGGGCTTTGCTTGCTTGCATTCTCACTTGCAGATCTGCTGCTGCCACCGTTTAACCATCAGAAGTGTAGTAACCAGCCCTCCTCCTGCCCATCTCCTTCCCTTTGCCCTGCAACAAAGTGTTGCTGCACCCTGTTATTTCCTGTGAGTGAAATCCAGAAAAAAGGAAAAACCCACCCATTAAATACTCCCTTTTCTGTTCTTCTTTTCCCCATTAAAGAGTATCTTTATTTAAGAAACTGTGAGTTCTCATCCAGGATCTACCTTGGGTCCAGGGTGCAGCAAAACCAGAGTTTTGACTGCTGCTGGAGGCTGTAGACTTGCTACAGCTTCAGCATGTCTGTTCAAGGAGGGGTAGTGCAGGTTTTGGCTGGTGATCCAAGAGTACACTGACCACCTAAATGCAGTTTCTGTCTGTGTGCAGTAGTACTTTTACCTGGTGCAGGTCTGCTGTGTGGCAAAGGTTAGTTCATAAGGTTTTTCCAGATCAATCTTAGACACCTGCATGCAAGTTGAAGAAAAACACTCTCCAAAGCTGATGGAATATGCAGACTGAAAGTTGTGTTTTAAGGACTTTAAATAACTGATTTTTGTCTTCATTTGAGGGATATTTTTGTAACTGGATCACTGGAGAGTCACTCAGAATGACTCTGAGCAGTCACCTCCTTAGGTGTCTCACCATGGCTTCAGCTCTTTCTGTGTGTTTTCTGTGGCTGTATCCCCTCCTAGAGAAAGGACACATAGAAGAAACATAAAAATGAGGCTTTTCCTTGTGTGATGTAATCCCTACAGACCATCTCTTTTGAGATTGTTCATTGATTGTAAGAAACCGTGTGGGGGTTGAGAGGGGGGAAACACTTTCCTAAAGGTGTGTGGGAACTTACTGGCTATTCTTTTGAGGATGCTTGTCTTTCAAAGCTGTGTGAGCTTAGCAGCTCCCTCTGACTTTCACCTTGATGCTGTTCGAAAAATCAAGGCAGAAATTCAGGAAGCTTGAATTTGGCAACCTTTTTATTTTTAATTATCAACCACTGGACTATTTCCACCAAGTGAGGATGTCTCCTCACAAGGCTTCTGCTGTGCCTCCTGCAGCATCAGCACTCTCATTGTTCTGTCAGCAGTTGTATGGCTGCAAGGGTAAAAATGCACCCAGGACAGTAATTTCTCCCCTAGGGTGCTAAGCCTGCTGCGTGTTTATATTTATTGACTGTATCCAAGCATTTCCCTTGCCCCTTGTTTTCTTGCTGGGGCGGGATTTACAGAAGGCAGAGATAGATGCTCTTAAATTGTTTTTGCATGGCCTTTTTGCTGAAATCCATCTATGTAAGAAGAATAACAGCCATCAGTGGTGACAAGCCCTTGACCTGGCTTTTTACATCTCTGAATCTCATTTCTTCTTATTCAAAAAGCAAAAAAAAAAAAAAAAGGAAAAAAGGCGGGTTTTTTCATGTAGGCGAGGACAAAGCCCTACAGCTGTAATTGTTACGTGTCTCTGCAAGAGTAAGGCTGGAAGATACGCAGCTTTTCAGGGACCACACTGCTCCACTGAAATTTTAAACAAGACCAACAACTGGGGACCCCTCAGTCTTGCAGGCTTCCTTCAGTATAATCCAGCAGGAAATGCCTCTGTTCTGGCAGTAAAAATCCTAATTTTTATATAACACAAAAGTGCATGAAAGCTATTGTCAGGGCTGAAAAAAATACCCGGCGTCTCTTTTGTGGTGCAGGCTGCAAAGGCTTGTCATGTGGTCCATTGTTCTTTATTTTGAATGCATCTGGAGGCTTGAGAAATAATTTCTCTGGTGACAAATTCCTGCTGCCCAACCTAAGAAAGAAAAAAGAAAAAAAAAACCATGCAACATCTCTCCTCAGATGCTCTTCCCATCCCGTTCCCCTGCTTTTTGCCCTCTGTGGCCGCACCCCTTTCTGAGTGGCCAAGGCCATGCTTTTGTAATTGAGAGTTCCTGAAATCGAGAGGGTCCCTGGTGTTCACAGCCTGTCCCGATTGGTTTAACAGAAAATAATGTTTTGTCCTAGCCAGCTAAGCAGCCGTAATTACTTGAACGCTGCATGAGTGCCTTTGTACCCTGGGGGACTGCTCACAGCTCTGCCCTGAAATACTGATGCCAGCCTGCCCACTGTGAAGCATAGTGGCGTGGTGGTTCTGGCCAGCGGCATGTGCCATCTTGGAGCTGGTTTCAGGGTGCTGCTACACATGGTGGGGCTGGAGACAGCTCAGACCTCCCTGCCACTGTTATAGTATGCTCGCAGTGAACAGACGGCAGAAGGAGAGATGAGACAAACTACTAATTGTGGCAGCTGAAGGAGGAAAGAGTAAAAAGGGAGGAGGAGCATGCAAAAGGAAAGAATGCCTGAATAAAAGAAAGGAGGTGAACAAAAAGCACTGCTAATATGAAGGAACATGCACAGCATCCTGCCTTTCCCCATCCTTTATCTGCTTGGGATACTCTGCCTAATTGCCACAAATACCAAAGACTGAGCCACCATCTCCTGTGACATTTGTCCCCCTCCTGCACTGTGCAAATCCATTTGTCCTCTAAATGTGTGTTTGAATGTAAACACAACCTCTGCTCATTAAGCTGTAATAAATATTTGCAGCAACGCACACTCTGGCAGCACAGGGTTTCCGAGGTAACCTCTCTGGTTCTGTTTGCACAGCCCTACTTGGGGATCCCGGTAGGTCATGCTCGTTGTTGGCTGTAGCTGCTGTCTCTATAGCTGCTGTTGGCTATAGCTGCTTCCTCTAGCACACAGGACTTCTCTGCTGGCGCAGGACTGTACTGCAAACCAAGCGAGTCTTGCAGCCTTCGGGGTCGTGCCCAACTACCTCACTTGCATGGAGATAACGAGCTGCTACTGCGGAGGTTTTCACTGTGGAAAATGTCAGGATTTGTGTAACCCGTGCAGGAATGTCTCCCCTTAACTGTGCTGCTATCAATGTCTGAACAGGGTGGTTTGAAACCTGCTTGTGCCTGTTTGTGTGAGCTATGTTGCCTCTCATAAACCCAGTTACGTCTGCACTGCTATTCCTAGAACTGTGCTCTGCAGAAACAGCAGATGTGGACTCAGAAGTGCGTTAAGGGTATAGATGTCCGGCTAAGCCTGCTGCAGTGTCCTCTGTTTTTAACATGAAAGTCCATTCCTGCAGGTGGAAGCTGTTTCAACAAGATCATTAAGTGAACCCCACATACCAGTTCCTTAATGGTCTGAAAAGTAAGACTGGGCAGGATTCTTGACTGTTGTGTATCAGGGTAGTTCAAGTGAAATCAATGGAGCTCTGCTAATTTGCTATCACCACAGCTAAGCGATTGATTCTTTTGTTTGTTTTGCTATACCCTCTCTGGCTGAAATGACTGAAATCAATTTTTGTCACCCCACTACATCCTCCTGTGGGTTCCTGATGGTTGTGGTCAACTAGGGATTCATAGGGAGACTTAGTTGAATAATTTCCAAGCTCCTTTTGTGCTTGTGAGATGTGCCTTTCCCTTCTCAGCTGCTTCCAGCGCCCAGTGCAGCCTTTGCATTCTGCACTGCCTTTCATTGGTGATGCCAGGGCTGAGTACATTTGCTGTCTTTGTTCTTTTGTAATGTTCCTTATGCCTGGAATATCCTCTTGGCACTGATTCAGGAAACCACTCTTTTTCTACCACCCTCTGTGAAACTCATTTCCAGCACAACACCCATTAGATGAACTGATACAGGGGGAAAAAAGCAGAGTGTTTCTACTGACTGTGGCTTTCTCCATTGACTATAGATTTGATACCATGGCATCCTTTTCTTCAATTTTCCCATCTTTTTTTTTTTTTTCTTTTAGCTGCTTGATATTTCAGACATGTTATTTATTGAAATAGTGACTAGGACACCATAGAGGCTGGCACTACATACATCCCAAACGCCAGTTTTAATACTAATCTCTGGGAGGTCTGCCTGTTGAGATGTGTTTGTGCTGGAGATTTGGAAGCATGGCTGCCTCTCCCACAGGATGGAACAGAGTGTAATTATTTGGGAAAGTTTTTGAAGACCCAATTGTCTAAAAATCTGGGCATCAGGTAGTCTGAGATTAGTGGTCCACCCAGTCCAATGTATACTGCTCCTGGCAGTAGTTAGTGCAAGAGTCAAGAGGAGCTGCAGTAGACGTGGAGCTGCTCATGTCTATCAGTGTTTCATCCTCAGCCTGCAAAAGAAGAGATTTGTTTTAAGCCCTGAAACATGTTTTTTTCCATCTCTTTTCCTATCCCCTTGCACTGCTAAGTATTTTAACTTCAGCTAGTGTTGGCAATGTGCATGTCTCATTTGCTCTTCTGCTGGCTGTGTGTGACGATTGGAGCTTCTAGGTCACTGGAGAATTTTATGTGAGCAGGTGGCAAGGTTTAGCCATCCCTTGGCATGTAGCACACGAGTACAGGCAGACTTAGTGCCAAGGCTGGGCATCACTGTTTTGCCATCATCAGTATCCTGGACAGCGAGTTACAGCTGGGACTTGGCCTAAGGTCTTTCTCAACTGTTGAAGTCCCATTGTGTGACGAAGGGAAAGGAAACGGTGACATTGGGGCCAGGGGTAAGTTTGTTTTCTCTCTTTCTGGAAAAGAACAGAGCTGAGGGTCTCATTTTCATTTAAAAGTGAGCGTGACTAATCCACATGGAAATTGGTGGAGGGTGTTACAACCATTTTGTGGGACTACAAAGTCCAGCTTTGGATTTGTAAGAGGCCTTCCTCCTTGGTAGGAGAAACACATTTTGTTTATCTCTTCTGTCAATCTGACAGCCACTCTGAGTGAGAGACTCTTCATTATTAATAATCCTGGGAAGTAGTATTTTAAATTTTTATGGTTTGAACTTTGCAGCACCTGAACCACAATATACTACATGCGCTGTGGCAGTGAAGTGGGAATTACAGCAGGGCTGCATGTCCTTTTCCAAATGAATAATTTAAAGTTTTCACAATGCCAGTTATGTTAAATATTATTTTTCATTTCTTCAGGGAAAACCATAGAGCTCAAAAGCAAATATAAAGTGGCAATAAATGATGTTACATTTAGCCAGCCTGAGACAGGACTCAGAATTCATATCAGTTCATTTTCTGAAACACTTACTTCATCCCGCTGCTGGAAAATCCTTTTTAAGGTTCCATGCTTAATGTGATATTTTTCCATTTGTCACATTTCACGTCCACTCTGCTCCTTCCGTATTGAAGCAAATGCTTTTAATACAGTCCACTTGGTTAGAAGCTTGTTTTCTTTTTCTTTCAGCATCCAAAATCTCTAGATTTCCCAGCACAATCCTACCGTTTACTTTCTCAAGGTTGTCGATGATGGATTTCCTGGTGGTGTGCGGTGTGCGCAGCCTTTTATCTGTTGTTTCTCACCTCAGCACACCTATAATTTTCCAAAGCAGTGCTATAGAGAAGACACCTAGTCCTGCATTCATTAAAGCCAGGGAAAGGTTTCCTATTTATTCCAGTGGTGTCACTAGCATTAAACCTAGAATAATAAGTACATATAGGTTTAGGACTCGATAAATGTGTTAGCAGACAGCATCGTTAGAAACATCTTACTTGTATGGAGGAGCATGATAGATGTGGCTTGTTGTGTCGTGTTTCGGTTTTTATAACTTTTAGAGGCCATTCTGTATAGACTGCCACTGAATTCTTGCTGAAAAGTGTGTAAGGGATTGGAATAAAGAACCAGATACAAGACAGAGAATGGAAAGTAAAAACCTTTCAGGACATGGAGGGTGTTATTACATCTGCTAAACTAGTGGGATTGAGGACAATTCTGCAGAGAGCTGCTATTTTTCATAGAGTCTGACTTACTACTCACCCCGGCTATACTCTGCTAGTACCTATCCCAATCATGTTCTAGTCATATGGAGAGTGTTCTGAAGTGACTCTTAACCACTCAAAGAAAATGTGAGAAAGCATGCACTGTAAGTAGCAGTGAGCCATGGTCTTTCTGACTTAACCACCAGTTGCTGGTGTGACTCAGCACATTACCAAGCTTCTTTTCTGTCTTTTCTTTCCCTGCTCCTCCAGAAGTTATACAGGGATACTGGGTGCATGCTGGTCATCTACTTTTAGCAGCCTTGTTGAAGAGTACCACAGAGGCCCTAAGCATCAGTTTTATGACTGGTCATGGGAAGGTGACTGAAGCCAGCTTAAGCACTGATCTGGCCAAAGCACTTAAATACACAGTTAACTTCAAATATCTGACTAATCCTGCTGATGTTAATAGGACTACTTGCATGCTTAAGTGCTTTGTTGAATTGGAAGTTAATGGGTTGAAATGCTTGATAAACTTGGTTGTTGAGGAAGCTTCAAAGACTTCAGTGTGGATTGCTGTAATTAGACAAGTCTTTTGCTGGTTCATGGAAGCCCTTTCTGTATTCTTACAGTCAGTTTGCAAACTTCATATAGGAAGCAGCTTTCAAAGAACCAATTATTTTTGATGGAAAATTAAGAAGGTCCTAGCTGGTTTTTTTTGTGTCTCCTTTATTGCATTTGCCATAAACTGCACAGTCTCTGTGCAGTTCAAAGGTGGAGGGTCTCTAGGAAAGAGCTGGTAATGGCAGCAAGATTATTTGCAGTGGGTCACCCAAGCCAGTATCTATCCACAGTATGAAGTTGAAAGGGCTGGACTAAGCTGTCAGGGAGTCTGCTCACACTGGTGGATGATCTCAAAGTAGGAACAGACATAAGCTGGTGCTGGATGAGGGCCTAGCTAATGAGACAAAAGGCTGACAAGTGTCCAGAAAAGTTCAAAGGGCATTTATTCAGCAATCATAAATGCTCAGACAATCCAAAAAGCTGATGGGGCTCTTCTGGTTTTTACTGTTCAATTGTGGTTGTTCAGGTTGCTTCATGAGACCTGCAAAACTAATGTGAACAGCAATACTTCTCTGCCCTAGTAAGCTCATGGTTAGGGATGCCAATGTAAACCAGCCAGATCCTTCTCACCGTGAGGAGTATGAGTTGAGACAATCCTTAGGGAACATGCAGGAGCTGATGAGAGCGGAGAATGGGCAGAATGGTGTTTCTGCAGTGGCAGTGGTGAGGGACTACTTGTCTTTTTTGCAAGTATTCAAGAAACTATTTGTCTGTTTGAGAAGTGATTCAATTGCATTTTATGGTCTGTTTTCAGGAGGCCAGAGCAGAGCCAAGCATTGCTGCCAGCAGGTCACTTCCACCATAACAGCACTGCACAGAAGGGAATAAGGAGATGGGCATTCCTTTTACTTCAGTTTGCTTTGAATGGCAACCTACAGAAGACCCCAATTTTATACTCCCTTTTGCTGGTTTCAATCAAGAATAAGTGTACTGAAGTCAGCAAAGCTGCAAAACGGACAAGAAGAGGGAATAGGGATTGTTCTGTTTGCTGTGGTTTGTAATAAACACCAGTGAGTCTCCCAGGAAACCTGTCGTGGTGTGAGATGAATGTACCTTGTTTGCATTGAAACAGTGGGATCCCAAGCTCTGATAGAACTGCTCTGGGGCAGCCAGTGATAAATGAACACTGATCGTTGTGCTCAGTGTGGAGCCAGTGGGGATTTTATTACTGTACATCCAACAGCAATTTGTTTAGAATTTCTGGAAGACTTTGCTGCCAGGAATTTTTTATTAGTGACATAATAGAAAGGAAAGGTGAAAAGGGAGTGATGGCAGGCAACAGAGGGAAGGCAGATTTTCTTTCCCACCCACTCCACAGCAGAACACTAGAATATGAAACCAGAACAACCAACCAAAATAGCAAATCCCCAATAATGCAAAACATAGAGAAAAATATTTATAGGATTAATAATTCTTTTTCTATATTTGCACTTTGATTAATACTTTGTGGTTGAGAAAAACTCTTGGTTTTTGACCAGCTCTCATGTAAGCTTTGTTCAGAGACAAAATTGACATAGGCATGGAAGGTTCTTAGTGGATGAAACACTCCTCTAAAAACTGTGTGTGTGAATGGGTGTGTGTGTGTATGTCTGTCCATTATAATCTGACAGTGCTTACTCCTATCTCAGGCTGCTGTTGAGGTAGCCCTGGCTCAGGTGGTTCACTAGTGCTAGAGGTTCAAAAAGTGTGATGAACTCAATTCAGTTTCCAGAAGCCTTTGTGTGGGCATTCTGCTGGAAGTGTGTTGGATGGAGAGGGGGCAAACATTGCTGCAAAGGTGGCATCTGGGCTTAGATTTGTTTAGCCTGTAGGCAATGGAACAAGAGGTAGCTCTTTTCTTTTAAATATGCAGCCCATGCCCTCAGCAAAATTGCGTTTTTATCATTACTGCTACAATATTGAACGTTACCCCTATGCTACAGGTTTTTAGTTTTCCATTTGTCTGTAATTTTATTTCTGTGCTCTCCTTTAAAGAGGACACCTTACTGACTGCCCTGCCTTTATTCTGCTGAGTAATTCCACCAGGTGTCTGACAAAGATACTTCTGGAGAGCAGACATTTAGCTTTTGCAATGTGAAAAGGCATTTTGCAGAGGTACTTCTTGCCTCCTCTGCTAAAGCTTTTTGATAGCTCTGCAAAACAGACACACGCATTTCGCTGCAGGCACACTCAGCAAATTGTGCTTCAAGTAGCATCTGATCTGGCTGGGGATTTGACTTACTTATTCAATCACAGGCATGATAGATGTTGCTACTGGACACATGAAGGGCTGTGTGGGTTTATTTTACCTCATTCTTTATCTCTGTAGACAGCATAGTTCAAACTTTCATGCTTATAGGATAGAGGTTGAATGTAATGACAGTTAGAAAATACCTGCAAGAAAATGGGTGCTAATCACAAAGAACAGAAGAAAATGAAAATACATCCAGAAACAAGGAAAGCTTTAAATTTTTGTTTCTCATTTTCTGCTTCTGTGACTCTTCATTAAGAGCCAAAGTGACGAGTTTGTGGAAAAGCCCCCCTGCACATTAAAAACATTGTCTACAACTAAGGTATATATTGGGTGGGAAAAATGAATTTGAGAGATTTGGATGCTGTGACTGGTAGGTCTGAAAACAGAATGAGGACAAATTCTGAATGCTGGCTGGGAGGTGCTGATGGCTGGCAGTGTAGTTTGCTGTACTGGATTTACAAAAGTCCACAGAGAAGACTGGAAGGTTGAGGGCCAGTTGCATAGAGTCCTGCATACTCTTGCCTCCTTTTGACGTTATTCCTTGTTCATAACTCAACGTAACCTGGACCCATATTTTCTTGGCTGGAGAGGGAGTTTTGCTTTATTTAGTCCACAGGGTTTGATTAAAGAGTAGCTTTAGACTAGAGTTCATCCCAAATCCACCACATGAGGCTTGTTCTCACGTGTCATTTCCCTTCATCTGTGTCATGGCAAAGAAGCTCTGTGTTCCAAAATGCTAAAATATATTTGTGTGGGTTTTATCCCTTTTTCTTCCTAAGCCTTAATGTTGCAAATGCTACTGTAATAAATACTGAGAAGGATTTGTTGAAGGATGTAAATATTCATCAGCCTTTAATGATTTGCATTTGAATCCAGAAAATTGGCTTATGACTCCTCACTGATTTTCTCTCACTCTGATTTTCACTGTGGTGGTGTTAAGTGCAGGAAGATTAAATACTTGGGATTTTCTCTGGTCCAAATGAGACTTTGCTGTCTTCATTTAAAAATAAGTTCTTCATTAGTGTTAACTCAACCTTGTGCATCACGTAATCTTTCTTAATCCTTCAAGATGTTTTGTTTCTAACAAAGAGCTTTAGAATCACTCTTGTCACTCTCATACGAACCAGTTACCACTCCTGGTGGCTCCATTTTCACCTTGCATGGCTGGTGGCTGCATAGTCCTGCACTTCAGAATGGGAGGACAAATGTTCTGACCATGGAGTCAAGAGCCTTGATGTTCTTTCAATCCATTTCTGTTTCATCTATCTGAACCATTGTCAGCTTTGTGGACCTTGACCCTAGGTTATGGATTCTGTGCAGTAGTGCAGTGGCAGCAGACTCCCTATTCAGGAATGAGTTACAACTCTCAGCCAGTGCTGAAGGCAGGGCCATGTTGTCTTCCTTTGCCTTTTCCAGCTAGAGTAAGACAGTGTGGCTGTGGCGGGCATGCTCAGGGTACTGTTTGGCTGCATAGGCTCATGGATGGCTAGTCTTTTAAGATTCTCATGTGTAATTGGATGGATACGCTCGTTCCTCTGTTGGGCTGTTAGTTTGAGAGTATAGCCACGCTCCCCTCTGGGAGCAGCTGGCATTAGGTGTTACCTTCTCTGTGATTGCAGTGGGTGCATTTAACCCAAAATATTCAGGATCATTCTAGATTACAAATTAATACAGTGTTGTTTGGCAACACAATTTTGATAACTGGACTGAACCCTTTTAAAAGCTGCTTATAGTTTCTCCATTGGCGTAAGACATCTCATTTTTATAAGACTAGTAGGACCTGGATTAGTCAGCAAATGACACTGAGATATTCTGGGGAAAACCCAGGATGATAGTATGACATGAATATTGATAATATGGAGCCTGAATGAATGACCTGTATTTAAATTGGCTTCACTGGAACTTGTAAGGATGGGGCTTTCACTGAGTGAGGCTTTTCTTTAGGATTCTGCTTCTTGTTTCTCTTATTCTGTGTGTTCTACCTGTTGAACACGATATAAAAATTATATGCCTAGTACTAAACAAAGCTTGGGTATCCAGCATTTTACTGTCATCTATTTTAAGACAATGCATTAAGCTCTCTATCCTAGATCTGTGTGCCTGTCTGAATATTTATCTGTCTCTCTTAGTTCCTTTGATGAATTTGTGTTAATTAAGGACTCTAAAGTACTTGTGTAGACTATATAGAAAAGCTTAGATAACAAAATAATCCCAAACAACCTCATGGTGTGCTGTCTGCAGAAACCTAAAAATGTTGCTATTTTCCAGGTAATTGTGAAAACGAGAACAGAGTATCAGCCTGACCAGAAGAACAAAGGAAAACTCAGAGTGCCCAAAATTGCTGAATTCACAGTCAGTTTCACTGATGGTGTCACAGAAAGACTAAAGGTAAGAAACCGTGGCTCTGCTGCCTTCTGATGTAAATGCTGTTCATGTTAAAGGAACTGAATCAAAATGACAGTTAAAACATAACAGTGTTAACACTGCACTCATCACTGGGGTCAAAGAGAGGTTTATTTGCGTGACTATAGAGCTTTTTTTTTTAGGACAGGCATGAAAATACCTTCATAACTACCTCTAATGTAGGAAATGTTTTCCTTTTCCCAGGAAAGCTAATGAAAATGTTTTCCAGCCCCAACTGAAAGTAAACCAAACTTGAATCTTTCTTATTCTCAAACGTTTGTGTTTAAAAGGTATTTTTAAAAAAATCATCGTGTAGATAGATTTGAGCAGTTTATTTCACTTTTTAAAAATACTTTTTTGTCCTGTAGTCAAACAAGCTGGACAATAAAAAGATACCTTAGACAAGCATCCACATGCATCCTGTCCTGAAAGCAGTTCTGGTTCACAGGAATTGGAATTTTCTGATGAAAAATGTTTCCTTGAGAAATTTTCAACAGGCTCTACTCAAACATGGAAAGAAATTCATGAATTATTCAGTGCTCTCAGTTCCTGTTGACTGCAGAATATTAGAATGGCACAGTTCCTCCTAAAATTAGACACTAAGCATGTAGCTGCTAGTTTTTTCTCCCTTTTCATTGAGCAGATACGGTGCTTTTTCTAAACCACAGAGCATGGGAGAGATACAGATGTGAGATCTGATTTTGCATTTCCAAAATCAGAGTAAATGTAAGTTACTTGAGTAGAAAACATTGAGAGTAGACAGCATCTATGTGTGTATATATAGTGTCCTGCTCCTTGGAAAGCTAGGATTTGGCTAATAATTTTGGTGAAAAGTTAATATCGCTGACAATCAACAGGAATTGATTCAAGGAATTCAATAGTCCTTCATTTGGCCAGAAATAAAGTAGTTTGTTTTAATTTTTTCAAGTAATTTAGAAGAAAACTATGATTTTTTTAAATTGGAATGTGATCCGGAAAAAACCGTTATAGTTCAGTCTTCATAAATTTCAAGATAAGGCTTGTTCAGCTTGCTGAAAGTAGAAATGTTTAGCTCATCTCTTCTGAAGTGCTACGGAATGGGCCTGTTCCTGTTTTTTTCCAGCAATTCACTAATAGATATTTCACAGGGACAATTCTGTTGCTTTCATCCGGATCTTTAATGCCATAATTTTATTCTTAAGAGGTCTGGGAGTAAGTAGCTTCTTCATAAATTACTTTCCAGGGTCTTACATACTGTTGATTTTGACTCAATTCTTCACCGATCTTACTGTGTGCTTAGTACACCTCCAGCACTTATTTACCACCAGTAGTGGCTCTCTGTTGGTCTCACTAGTAGACAGTGAATTAGCCGCAGTAAATCCCCAGTCTTGGAAACCATGTTTTCCAGTGTGAGCAGTGTGCAAATCAGAACCAGCCACAACATGTCTGTGAAACAACAGTAAATGTAGAGACTCCTGGAAGTGGTGTGTTTACTTGTGACCTACAACAAATGGAATTGTTGATATTGTGAGTAATGGTGCTTCACTGAGCATTTAAACATGAACTGGCAGCTCTAAACAGCATTAAGGTCAGTGTAAAGCTAAATTTCAATCCCATCAGAAGATCTGGCTATATTATTTAAAAAAGCCATTCAGAACATCTCATCTTTGCTCAGTGTGTGTGCTGGAGGCCTATGCATTAGAAATACAGAGCTTATCCTTCAATAAATCTCATTTCATCACCTTTTACGGAGTATTTTATTCTTCCTATTTGTCAAATGCCCAGGTTGCTTTTGCATTCAAACCTCTTTTCAATGTGTTTTTTCCCTCTCCTGTTGCTATGTTTGGTGCAGTTCTCCCATTGCTTTCACAGTGTGTGCATGAGGACCACATGGCAGTGGACCCAGGCAGCCAGAGTCTCCAGCTGCATGCACAGCAGTGTCACAAGTCTAAGCTGCCCTTTCCTTCCCTTTGCTGCATGGTGAGGATAGCTGCTCTTCCCATGCAGCCTGGCAGCACCAGTTTCAGTTTTAAGCCGTTTCCTTCCCCTAAAGTCCATATGATTTCCATTCTCTGCTCTGCAATGTCAACTTACTGATCACTCAGCCTCCTGCCTAATACTGGCTAAGACTGTAAGCCTCTCCCTGCTGGCTTTTCATAAGGCTTCCATGTACTGTATTAACTTTGTAGTATTATTTCCTGACAAAAATGAGCTAATAGGTAATATTTTATTATCTTTTGTACTTTTTTTATGGCACTACAGGTTCATACCAGTGCATATTTTTAGTGAAGTTATTAAAACCACTGCCTTCTGGTTATAAGCAGACCTATTACTGATGAAATCACGGTACACTTGTTTTTTGTAAGAGGAAATAATAGTAAATACTTAACTTCTATTATCTTAACTTGGGTATACATTTAAAAGCTTAAAAAAACCAGCAATATAAATGAGATCATCATATTCTCTTTTTCTGGCTGGTTGCTTTGTATGGCCTTCTGGTACGAATCTGTTGGAAATATCATCTGCAACTTCTTGCTAACATTGATGAAAATGAAAATATTAATTCGTATTTGAGACAGGCTTTTGGTAGCTGTACACTGGCAGAAGCAAATACATAATCCCATTGATTTTCTGCAAGAGAAACGATGGTGGGAAAGGCCAATAGTCTATCCAAGTGTAGATGTTCTCTTGGTTTAGTGCATTCCCAGTATGAGAGAGCTGTATTGGAACTGAATGTTCAGCTAATGTGAGTCCACAGCAGTGCTTGAATTCAAGGATTTTCATAGGGAGCTGTTTTGCTGCTGTGTGGATGAGGAGCAATATGGCTCAGCAGGTGTTACCTGCTGAGAGACAGAGGTTTTGAAGAGAAAGAGGATGTGAAGAAGTAGCCAAGAGGTTCTCTCCTGTGTGCTACTGGATAATACAAAGTGTGATGTTTTGTATTTTATTTTTAACTCAAAGGGTAGAATTATCAATTCAAACAGAAATATAGCAAAGTGAGTATCATTAATGAGTGTGTGTTGAAAAATGCTACCAAACTCCATATTTATGACTGTGCTCCCCACCTGCTAATAACCTCTCTGGAGAGGTTTTTAACATTTTTGTTTCAGTCTGTGAAGTGCTTTTGTTTCCTCTCTACTTCTGGTCACATGATAGGGGAATGTTCTCAGGGAAGAAGAAAAGTCTTCCCAAATTCTTGTGGTTTCTTTGTGTTTTCTTTTAATGAGTCATATGGCTGCATTATACAGAAGAGCAGGATCCCTGGTGGAAATTTTAGGACCATATGAACATAGCAGTCAAATCCACAGATGCCCTTTGTTCTGCCTTGTGGGTATCTTTTATTGAAGAGGCTAATGAATTATTAGACAACTTTCTCGCATGAACAAGCCACAGCCAGAATTTAAGCTTATGCGTGCATATTTTTCATCCATCCAGAATAGCACAGATCTGAGCTCTTTAATTATCGTAAAGAAGAGACTGTCCCTAGGCAACAGTTCTTATTTCACACCACCTCTTCCAGGAATTTTAGATGGCTTCTGCAGCTTGTCCCATCTCCTAATAGATGAAATTATGATTCTGTGTAGCTCAGCACACTGTGTCCTGGAAATTTGACCGATTAGGCTTATTCCTCATCTGGCTGAGTCACCCCATACGTACGTTATAACAGATGTTTAAATAGTTGTGTGTAGCTGGGTTTCAAGAAAATGATGTTAAAATAGCATTAGGGTTGAGCCAACCATACATAAAAGAAATGCCTTTTATTGTTTTACTCCTCCACAGAGAAGCAATGACCACACTTTTTCTGAGCTGACTGGCAGTCATTTATAGACATTGCCTTCTCCACACTGTTTATGCCTTTGGTGAGCGTTCCTCTAGGGTTTCTGAACTGCAGAGGTCCTATTTTGTTACCTATACAGTGTTACTTGGGTTTCCCAGCCTGGAGGGGAAGTGTTTGCTCTGTGGCTCCCATGTTGCATGCTTTAGAGGCAGCTCATACTATCATGCTTTGCCATCCAGTGATGACACTGAGGTGCATTAGAAGAGGACTGCAAATGTCATGATACTTTGTGTCACATGCCTTTGTGGGACAATAGATCTAACCCTTTGCTTTTGAGGTAGGGCTTACTGCTTCTTTTGCTGGTGATAGCCTATGTTACAGCTTTGGTCTTTGAGCACAGACTTACAACATGTAGTGTCAAGTTAACACACATTACTGCCTGTTAGTTACTGGATTTGTGCAAATTGCTCTCTTCATTACACAAGAAGTTCATGTGCAACCAGTTTGACCTCTGTTACCTGCTATTCATTGCTGTCTTCTCAGGGAGACAATGATTTAATGACTGGTGGCTGGGTGATAGTTACCTACCATAGTTATCTGACTTAGCAAGTCTTCCACAGTTCTTTTCCTTTTCCTAGATCATTTTCTTAAGAAAGCTGAAGCTGTCGGTATTTCAGAGTCAGAGCAATTAAGCTGTGTACTTGTCTTTAACAGAATGAGTTAGGAGTGGGTGTATGGGGGAGAAATTGAGATATTTAAGATGTTTTCTTATGAGCAGTTTATCTACCTGGCAAAATCATCTGCAAGTATTGATCATTACTTAGACAGAGAACTTCACTCTTTTTTGCTACAAGTTGGCAATCCATTTTCAGAGTCACTGAAATCTGTTCATGTTGAGTATGAAATGACAGTTTATTTCTTATCATTAGATCAGCTGTCTCCTCCCTCCACCCCGAAACTGCTTTGATCATGCATTTCCAGTAACCAGTGGATGTAATCACTCACCACACTTTTCATCAGGTTCTTAAAATATAGTGGAATGCATTCAAATGTTTCTGTTACTGAACTGCTCATACTGAAATAACTATGTTCCTCTGACCTAAAGTGAAAGATTTCGAACAAAAGCAGTTTGTGTCCAGCCAAAACCTCCAAAACAGACATTAATGAAGTAATTTTTCATTATCAAAACCAAGCCAGTATCTGAAACACTTGGCTCCTAAGTAAGAAAGATTTTTCTGGGTTGGGGCCAGAGTTTGATTTCCTGAGGGCAACAGCTTTGCTGAAATGAAAGTTGTTTCCCGAGTTTGCACCAGTAGAATCTGACACATTGAGGCCCAGGAGTATTTATTTTCATCTTACAGTGGAATGATCTTTGTGCAACAGGCTTTGCAGTTGAGAGGAAAGGAGGATGCCAGGTTTGTATGCTTGTGGAAGGTGAGGAGCAGGTGTTGAGCTCTTTCTGCAAGTAAGACCTGCTGAGATGTGGCTATAAGGCGTCTTGTGCAGTGTGGTGCAGAGTACTGCAACAACTGCACCGTGACATAGCTCTGAGAAATGCCTCATTCTGCGAACATGTAGTCATCTACCTGCCCACCCTGCCCTTGTTTTTAAGGGCCACCGACACCATGGCAGCTGTGTAGGTGGCAAGTTTCCCTTGTTTTTCTGCATGCCCCCTCCAGCCCCAAATGTGGCATTCCTCTCTTTCTGCTCCCGCTGTTCCTCTTCCTCAAACTCTCCTTCCCTGCCATGATTCCTGCAAACTTCTCTATAGGATGATGTGCTTTCACTTGTCAGCTGTTGTTTTATGCTGATGGTCCTTCCTCTAACCTGCAAAGGAAGGAATGTCTGAAAAATGTCACGGGGCTTTTCGTTGTGCCCATTCAGTAGCTGAGTAAATGTAAAGATTCCTTTAATTGTTCGGTTGCTGCAGGGCAGGAGTAACTCATAAAGAAAGGGCTCCTCTGAGTGTGAGCAGGACAATTTTCATTTTTAATACTAACAATACCAATGTTACCATGGCAACCGCCGCATCACATTGGTTATCTGGAAGATGCAGAGTGGCTGCTGAAAGATCACATTACACTGACTAATGTGAGTGGTGCTCAAGGGAGGGAGAGCACACTCTAATACATAGAGATTTTTCTCACTTTGGTGATAATTGCTAATATGACTGAGATGTTGTTTCCAGGCTGCACAGCACTCGGGTGAGCTCTGGGATCCAGGAGAAAAAGGGACAAAGCAGAGGGAAATCAGGAAGATGGCAGGCACAGAGGAGCAGTGGTGGCAGCATTCAGTCACCTTGTTGCACTGGCACCAGGACTGGTGGTGGTGTGGTAGTTTCCTGCTGAGTTCCTGTACTTAATCCAGGGCTGAGAGGTGTCAGGATTTGATTTCAGTCTCCAGGGACTGATTTGGAGGCTTATTCATGCCCTTTGGCTGTTCTCAGCCATCATCAGGTGATCTCCTTTTCCACTGGGCTCAGATTCACTGAACATGTTCTTTTTGCAGTGTTGTCAGGCATTCCTCACTTCACCTAAGTCTTCTCCAGGCAGTGATGGAGTGACTTGTCTCTGGATCCACACTCCACCTTCTCTTTGGAGGGTGGGTACTTTGCACTGTACTGCAGAGGCTCACAGTTTCTACTTTCTCACAGATCTGCTGCCCAGTCCTGCCTGGTCTTATAAACCAGCACCTGCAAGGATACTGTGTTTATCACAGTATCACAGTAACGATGAGGCTGGAAAGACCTTGAAGATCATCTAGTCCAACCTAAAGCCAACCAAGTAACCCTGAACATCTGACATCTAGATCGTGCCACTCAGCACTTCATCCAGCCTAACCTTAAACACTTCCAGAGACAGTGACTCAACCACCTCCGTGGGCAGCCCGTTCCAAAATCTGATCACTCTTTCAGTAAAAAAACTTTTCCTAATGTCAAGTCTAAACCTCCCCCAAAGGAGCTTAAGACTATGACCCTGAAAGGAAGTGAGAAATGTTGCTCATCATCTTTCTGCCTGAGCCCAGAAATTATTCTTTTTTCCCTCTGTCTTCTGGGAAGAGAAGAGGATGGCTTGTATCTGTTCTAGTTGGTCTCACAGCTTGCATGGAGATAGATTGATGGAGCCATTTGTGATCATCAGTGACAATTCAGAGCTGTAAGGATGAACAGAATGTGGATTTGTGGTGCAGCTGCCAGAAAGCAGATATTTCTGATCACATTTCCAGGTATGGTACTATAAACCCTGCAGGCTTTCACCTGTCTGGGTAAAAGTCTGGTTTTTGTAAGAGTTCCCAGCTAATACCTGGCTTTCGCATATGGGCTTGGGACCCAACAGGGTCCAGCCAGGAAGAGTTTCTGTGTCAAAAATACAGATAAGGAAGCGTATTTTGATTTCACTAGGTGCTTTATATGACCAGGTTAGGGGCCATGTAGCAAAGCAAAGGAAAAACCAAACCCCATGACTTTTACGTTACATGAATCTTTCTTAGAATGAGTATATTCTTGGTTTATATCCTTCTTTTTTATGCGTGCACGTACTCTTCTGCAAAGTCAGAAAAAACACCTCAAATATATTTTATTTTTGCCATCTGTGAGCACTGACAGAGTGATCAGCTGAAGAGATTCGTTCAGGGTTATTTTTTTCCCTTAATTGATTTTTGGAGAGAAGAAAAAAAGTTAATTGCTATGCAGAAAAGGTCTAAAAATGGCAGTCACAGTGAATATTCACATGACTAAGGGTTTGTGGAGTAGACCTGCTGAATCTAAATTCTCTGGACTCTAATACATTGGAGGAAAAAAGGAGTTACAGAGCTGAAACCTCAACTGACCCTTTGCTTTAGAACAAAAAAGGTTGACAAAGCATTTCACAAGTGACTGCACGGAGATACTCATTGCACTAATGACAGAAATGTAATTGCAATTTCCATTTAGTCTGAATGATTTCTTACACTGCGTCTTTGTCTTCAACAATGCAGTGCTATGTTTTGTTCTGGTACTTCTGCCACCTCACAGTAAAACAAATCTGTTGGGTAATTTTCTTGTCAGCACTTGAGGTGGGGTGAAATTTGCTTAATGCCAGTTTGGCTAATGCAGAAAAAGAGAGCGAACATAGTGGAGGAGGAAAGATCCTGCAGCTGACTGAGGCCAAGGCAAAGTTTACTGGTTATTGTGAAGTGCATTTTGAACCTTGTAGCCAAACCATAGAAAAGATGAAAACAATCAGAGAAGTGAAGTGTTTCACTCACACCATTTTTCCCATGTACTGTTTCATTCTGTCTGTTTGTAATGCAGCACAGCCTACTGATTGAATATTAAGCAGACCTGGGCTCTCTTGTTAGTACTTGCAGATGTATTAAGCCTGTTGGATCAGATCCATAGCTAATAGAACTGGCCTCATGCCTTTAAAAGGATGATAATCAGCTAGATTATTCATTTTTGTTGTTTGTTTTTAAAAGAGTAGCTTTTGTAAGTCATTTGCAGCACTAAAGCTTCATGTCTCTAATTTAAAATGGAAAGGCTTTTAATTCTTAAGTTACCCAGGGGACACTTTGCTCACCAGGTCCTCACTTTGTCCTTGTATGAAGTGCCCACATAATAACTTTCTATGAGAAATGGGTTTACTGGACCGTGAATGCTGCCATAGTAATAGCAGTATTTCCTGACCTGTGATGGTAGTCATAGATGCTGAGGTGCAAGTGAGTATGTGACCTTCCTGAAGGAACAAACTTTCAATTGATTTTTTTTTAATTAACCACAAGAGTGCTCTGAAAGAAAGGTGGTATAATTTGTGGAAGCTTGACCTTCCATTTCATTTTACCTAAGGAGTTCATGGGACTGGGCAATGGAAGGAAAAAGTTACCTTGTGTCCTGGCATACATGAAGTTTAAAGTGTTCTGGGCATTTTTGAACCAGTCTTCTGTTTGGTGGTGGCTGATAAGGAACATGGTAGAATCACATGTGAAATCAAAATACATGGAAGTGATGACAGAGATAAATGCACAAGAAAAGGAGCCTGCAGGAATGCTGTTTTGTGCCTCAGCACAGTACATTGACACTTAAGTCTGAAAGGTTTGCTCTGAAAATTGCCTGGCATGTGGAAGAAGGCAATTTCCTGAAGCAAACAGACTCAGCTTTTCCCTAGAACCAGCCTGATCCTTGGCTGCGGGATGGTGTTGGGGTTAAGTTTGTTTTGCCCAAACTGGCCCAGAAAAAGGCAAGCACTTAGATGCTTCGAGCTTTGGGTGGATCCTGCTAGAGTATCTGGGAGTATCATTGGGGAGCATTGAATATGGACTCAGGTTTGCGTCAAGTGCTGAAGCAAGTCAGCAGCAGAGCAAAGAACCTGACCTGTCTTTTCCAAGTCAGTTGCTCTGTGCTAATCCCTGGACATGTTCTCATTCAGGGCCCCTGATGCTATCCCTGCACTAAATCAAATGTGGGAGAAGCAAGGAGAGGGAATGATTTTGCACGTATGAGGCTCCTCCTCAGAGGCTGAGCCTTGGCAGACAAAGGGTAGGCAAGGAGACATTTTATTGATGGTTTGATTTAACTTGTATTCCTGTTAATGCATTTTAAAAGGGCCCTTGATGAGCTGAGGCATCCGCTGCCATCCCGTATGAAGGGACCAGACCAGAGGAGTTGTCACAACCAACACTACACAGTACAATGGGAAATTGCAGCATGTCGCTGATGAAGGTTTAGCTGTGGAGATGATGGCTGTCTGCTGCAGTCCCGCTAATTGAAAAAACATCTCAAATTAGCTTTTTGTAATGAAGCCTCTTGCAGCATTGGTCAGCTGATGTAATGGTACATCAGGTGTTACTAGGGCTATGGGTTTGGGAAGAGGATCACCTATATAAGAACTGTTTCTGAGTCACCCCACTTGTTTAATCTTGGGGTTTTGCTTCTTTTCTGTGGAAGGTAGCAGAGTCACAGAAATAAGGAGGGAAGGTTTAGTGTAGTTGAAAAAGGAAGAAAATACTGTTGTAGGAGGAGAGGAAAAAGGCCTTTAAAAGCCGGTACAGCCTGCCAAAAAGGCTGTGTATTTATTTGGTGTTCCTAGAAGCAATATTACAGCATCATGATATACCAGCCTATTCTGTTGAAGGATTGTTTTTATGGCATTAAATGGCAGAAAATAAAAAGCAAACCAAACAGAGCTTTTTATTTACCTAAGTGGAAATTCTGTGATACTCAGTGGTGGAACCATCCTTATTGAAACTGGCATTTTAGAGCTTCCATAAGAAACAGGGACTTGGAAACCAAGCCGTGAATTTTCCATTCAAGGGGTTTGACTTGGCACAGAAAGACATCCTGCAGACCACAGCTGGCACCAGACTCGGTTAAAAAGATCTGAGGCTATTAGTGCCTAAACAGCCACTAGAAATTATATTACATGATGGAGACAGGCTAATAAAATTGAGCCAGCTAGTTATTGTGTGCATAATTTAATTATTTGACAAATTGCTTAGAAACATGGTGTTCTTGTTCCACACTTGTGCTGCACAGCTTTACAAGGTGCAGAGCAGATGAATCGTTGGTGGGTACATAGTCATCTCAGAAGACAGATGTTTCTTTTTTAAGATTTGCAAACTTGGAAGGGTTCACTGGTGTAATCATGGTGCGGCAGAGATGGGCAGAACCAATGGGGACATGGCTGGGATAGCAAGCTGGCTCAGTGACAGCTAGTGCTGTTTCAATTGGATGGCTTTGAGCTTTTAGGGTAGTTAGAGCAATGACTCTCTTTACTCTGTGAGTCTTTTGGACTTTGGTGGGCTATGTGGGCTGAAAGGAACCCATCCTCATGGGTGGTAGTCAGCGTTCTTAGGAGGATTTGGATCAAATTGGTTTATGGTTATGAATTCTAAGGTAAAGGACCAATAAAAACAAGCTACCTTAGCTTCATGTAAGAAGCCATGTAGCACTAAGGACTACTTTCTCATAGCTCTGAATGTTTAGATACATGACTAAGGACATTTCCCTCTTAGAATGCATGTCCTAGTAGATGCAACCTGGACACCATCTGGAGTAAAGCTGTGCAATAATATTGAAGGGCAAACCCTACATCCTTGAACATCCAAGCAAATCAGAAGACCCAGCAGTTTTCAAAATCTGATTGCCATCAAATGGGTTAAACCAGTAAATTATTACAAAAAGATTTTTAACAAACTGGAATGAAATGCTGTTTTTGAGGAAGTGCACCCAAATCACTTTCATGTGCAGAACAGATCAGGCCGTGTAACTGTGCTGGATAGTGCTCCATGTAGTTTCTTGGACTGGGTCTAAACAGTGCAGCAGCTCACCTGCACCTGCCTGTCCTGTCTGGTGCAGCTCCCTCCCTGCCCACATGCTTGAACTTTCCTACAGTAGCAGCCACGATATACTGAAATGAACTTTCAGCCAAAACCTTTCTACTCAGTGGCAGGACCTTGAGGGCTGGCTCTGTGGCAAATGAATTGGTGGTTTTGTGAGGTCGTCAGGTAGATTTCCAGGTGTAATGGTATCACCATGATCTATGGAAAGAGCCTTGACAGAAATTCTGTCCATTTGTTTATAGCAAATTTTGCCTCCCTCAGAGTCTTCTTCTACAAAGAGAAAATTAGAACCAAGATAGTTTCTTCAACTTAATTGTCTATTAAAGATCACAAAATCTCCCAGTACCCAGCAACACTGAAGGTATCTTGGGAAACCAGACATGGCACTGGTGGTGGGATCCTGGAATGCAGGAATGACAGAGGTGTCTGGCTTCTAGGTCCCTTATTCACATTACAGCTGCTAATGCTAGGAAGACAGTGCAGGATTTTGTGGGGATTTTTCTGTGGTAAATTATCTTTACCTGGGAATTAAACTGATCTCACAGTAACACACAAGTCTCCTCTCAGAGAGCATTACCATTTTACTGGGTGCTGCTTGTCTACCTGTTTTTTCCATAGGCAGCATGAGTTTTCCTGTCCATAGCATCGTGTTGACTGTACTCCCTTTTCCAGAGTCTATCAGCATATATATTGCATGCTCTGAGAGTGGGAAAAGTGTCCTGAGTCATTTATTTACCAGGTTTAGGAAAAATTATGTTAGATATCAAAGAAGTGCCACCCATGCTGATGAAACCCCCTGCCTGCTCTCAAGAGTTGCGTGAGCATGAGAGATGTTCTGTGCTGTTTTCTTCAGCCGGATTGATTGAGGTCACATCACCTGTTCGCATCCTGAGTATTGCTCCACTTAAGTGGCAGATGGAGGGTGGATTCAAACACCTGATCCACAAACAGTAGGTGAGACTTGCTGAGTTCCTCCAAAGTGAGGTTCATGCAGCTGTTTTCCATCCAAAGAAAGGGCAGCATAGTGAATGAATTTTAGACAGCAGATGATAAAGCTGCTGCTTGAGTATGAGCAGTGATAGGTCTGAGCTTTAGTAGTGGAAGATGAGGCTTGTACCAAGTTTGCTGACCATCTCATTTGGTAGGCCTAGTGTGAAAAATACAAAATGGACAATTTCTTACCCCTTTGAAGACACCTGAGCCTACACAAGGTGCCTACTGATTCTAGTGTCCTGTAGAAAACTAGAGGAGGTTTAGATGCCTGCCTGCTTTTGTGGATCTGGGTCTAAATTGTTGGCGTATGCCATCAAATAAGAGAACTTCGTTTCATCAAGCTCTGCTTAGAATCATAGAATCACTAGGGCTTGGAAGGGACCTTGAAAGATCATCTAGTCCAATCCCCCTGCCACAGCAGGGTCACCCCCCCACCTCCCCCAGTGCCCTGTCACCCTCACTGGGAAGAAGTAACAGAATCAGTCAGGGTGGGAAGGGACCACAGGACCATCCAGTTCCAACCCCCCTGCCATGGGCAGGGACACCCCACCCTAGAGCAGGCTGGCCAGAGCCTCATCCAGCCTGGCCTTAAACACCTCCAGGGACAGGGCCCCAACCACCCTGGGCAACCCGATCCAGGCTTTCACCACTCTCATGGTGAAGAACTTCCTCCTCACATCAAGTCTAAACCTACCCATCTCCAGCTTTGCACCATTCTCCCTAGTCGTGTCACTTACCTGAGATCCTAAAAAGCCCCTCCCCAGCTTTTTTGTAGCCCCCAATAAGGTCACCTCGAAGCCTCCTCTTCTTTAGACTGAACAGCCCCAATTCTCTCAGTCTGGCTTAATAGGAAATGTTCTCCAGCCCTCTGATCATCTTTGTGGCCCTCCTCTGGACTTGCTCCAGCATGTCCACATCCTTCTTGTAATAAGGGCTCCAAAACTGGACACAGTACTCCAGGTGGGGGGTCTCACCAGAGCAGAGTAGAGGGGGAGAATCATTTCTGCTGGCCACACTTCTCCTGATGCAGCCCAGGATCCAGTTTGTCCTCTGGGCTGCAACTACACACTGCTGGTTCGCATTGAGCTTTTTGTCCACAAGCACCCCGAAGTCCCTCCCATCAGGAGAAGCTATGTGGATGCTCTCCATATGAGTGCCTTATCCTTTTGGAATCAAGAATCATTAGGGATTGGAAGGTACCTCTAAAGATCATCTAGTCCAATCCTCCTGCCACAGCAGGATCACCTAGACCAAGTTGCACAGGAACAGGTCCAGGTGGGTCTTGAATGTCTCCAGAGAAGGAGACTCCACAACCCCTCTGGGCAGCCTGTTCCAATGCTCCATTACCCTCACTGTGAAGAAGTTTCATCTGATATTTATATGGAACATCCTATGTTTCAGCTTGCAAACCTGCTGCTGACCGTGTTGTACTGAGTAGATATGTGAGAATAATTGTAGTTGATTTCACTGATTATTGGTGGTTTGGTTTAGAAAAATACTAACCATTTACTTCTTTAAAAGGTGCTACTTCACAGGTTAGTAGGATGTGTTTCACTGTGAGGTGGTTTTATCTGAATGACCTTGTTATTATCCCTATCAATTTTTTTTTACCCTTTCAATGCTGAGTTTCGCACTGTGTGATGCCTGTGAGCAGAATATCATAAGATGGCAAGACAAGCCCTGACAGCCAGGACCGTGATTGTAAGCTATGTTCCTCCAGCTGCTAATGCAAGTAATATGTGGCTTTAGTGGGAACAAAACCACACCCCCCACAACTCACCAGCACAGGCTGGATGCTGAATGCTAATAGAGAACTGTCTGCATCCAGTCCCCACTGGGAAAAAAAATATTTGTCAACTCAGTTCAAACAGTGCATAAATTTGAGGGAACTACCATCTGCTGACAGACCCTTCCCCCACCTACACTGCCTGAAAATCTTTCGTTATGGATATCTGCAGTAGGATTCACAGCAGACTCTGTTCAGGAACCACCTTTTTCCACTTCCTTTTTTCCCTCAGGTATTTTCAGATAGTTCAGATTTTCCAGGACTCTGAGGCACTGAAACACCCCCCTGGTTTGTGTGACAATCAGTATCAGCTGAGCAGGTATCCCTGTAGGTCAGCACATATCAATCAGTATGGCTGGTAAAGTCCCTAAGGCTGGAGTTGTAGAGGGACCAGCAGCTCCAGGCTCTTGTTGACCTGGCAGTGCTGAGTTAACGGTTGGGCTCAATGATCTTAAAGGTCGTTTCCAACCAAACTGATCCTGTGACTTTTTTTGGCCTCCATGGGAAGCAAAGGGCACACACCCTGTCTGAAATCTAAGGGCACAAATCAGAATTTTTTTGCGAAGGAAATAAGGAATGAAATGTAGACACCTTGCAATGGAAAAGGCTGTGAACTGATTGCCCTGCTGTTTGGATGGGGCTCTGCTCACTGCTTGCTTTTCAGTAAGGCTTTTCATTATTGCAGCTAGAGAGGGTAAAAGGGAATTTTTGACTAATAAAAACCAAATTCATAGGCAGCTGTTGAAATCAAAGAGATAAGGAAGGATGCTTTGATGGACAGCATGGAAACTAGGTTAACTGGAAGACCACTGCAATCAGAGATCATCTCACTGGAGCAAACCCTACTGGCAACTTATGATCTTTGCCTGATAAGGATTTATTTTTGTGTTATCTGTGCTGTTGTGAACAATGTGTGCGTCATCTATGGGAATGGTGGGAAGGGAACAAGTGTGTTGTTCTTGATGAGAGGTTGACATCACCTTTCATGGATGTTAAAGGCCCCTCTCCATGTTTTGTGGAGGATGGGAAGATTTTTGGCATGGTAAGGATGGTCTCCCTTCTCTCCTCCATTCCAGCAGACACTCCCCTCTTAAGGGAGGCTTTGGGAACCATATAAGACTTTGGGGAGAGGGCAGGCAAATCACTCCCCTTCTTTAACCCACTCAAACAGTCACATGTGACAGATTTATGCCTGCAGCACTTCTAGGTTTTATCTGCTCACTAAATTTTATTTCCTCTCTGTGAGTGTTTATATTGCTTGGAGACTACCAAGGTTCATGTTAATCATAAAAAACCATGGAGGTTTATTAGGTATTGCAGCTCTGTGATTCTTTGGTGTCTGAATGTTAATGAAGCTTGGAATGCTCTGGGATAGCTGGAGAGGTAGGTCCTAACTCTAGTGCAGCAATATCTGAGGGTGTGGTGTGTGGATTCTTCTTCCCTTTCCTCTGGGTTTTAACAGCTTACATGACATTTCATCCCAGAGCAGTTTTACAGTGTGCCATACTGTGTCACACTGAAAATTTGCCAGTGCATGAAATGGCAGGAGGGAGGTGAGAATGGGCTCAATTACACCCCAGAGGGAGAGTATAGCTAAACAGAGGAACCTGCTCCTGGGAGATCATGAGTTGGGCTGCAGCACTGTGCCAGAGCAGAGTGAGAGCAGAGGGGAATATATTGTTTCTCGGGGCTCAGTAAGCTGACAAGAGGAAAGGAAGCAGTCAGATCGCATTACTAGTGGGTATTTCCATGCTTGTACATGGTATTTAACAAAAGCAGGGACATTAATTCTTGCTGTAGAAAGCTCAGTTCTTTCTTGTTCTGAAGGCTAAAGGAAGAACTTGGCCATTTCAATTGGTGCAGAGTGAGCTCCCAGAGCAGCTTTGGTAGCTGCTTTTGGACAAGGCAGACTGAGTCATTCTGGGAGAGGGAAACATCCAATAGCTCAGAGATATTCCTCTTTCACAGCCCCTTCTCCAGGTGCAGTCAGCCCTGATGGATCCCTCTGGGATGTAGTAAATAGTGATGCAGAGTGGGAGAAAAGAACCAGGTAGACATTAGGGCAGGAGGAATTGTAGGACAGGGTGTTGCAGCTCTTGCTAGCCATAATGATCATCTTACTAGCTGAAGAAAGCTAAATGTTAGGAAGCTTCTTATTTCTCAGAAACAAGGACAGTTTCTCCCTGAGTTATGCTCAATGCAGTCATTGTAATTTTATTACCCTTTGGCTCTTCCTTTGCCCTGAGCCCAGAATTGTTCCTTCAGTTAACCCAAGCAAGACTTATTTTTTCATTGTACATTGTATTTAGGGTAGAGCAACCAAACTGAAAAGCTGAGTATTTCTTACTTTCTAAGTGTCTAGCCAGGGCTGCCTTCTGAGTGTTGGCTTTGGTACAGCAAGAGGTGCGTCCTGCGTTAGTGCCTTCAAGCTGTTGTTGTTGTACAAGTATCAAGCTTTATATGCTCCCCTTTTAAGTGGGAAGAGTTGATGAACATGGTTTCTACAGGGGGAGATGCTCTTCTACACTGATCTGCCAGAGCTTGGTTGTGATGGGTCTTTCTGGAGAGAGGTCTTTTTTCCCAAGGTTTCCCATTGGGAAAGGTAGAGTGTTGGCACATCCAATGCAGGAAGCCTCTCCTTTTGACTGTAACTGTTCAAAGTCACACCTTCAGTTTTTCAGGTGTAGCGTAACTTCTTTTGCTTGCAGAAAACATGGCAAATTCCATTTCCATCTGCCTTGAATCCAGCTGACAAGAACTTCTTCCTCTTCAGGCCTATGAAAAGGGGTGTGACTTCCCCAGATTGGGAACTTATGCGCTACCTTCAAGCTAGTCTGAAATGTTCAAACTTTCAGACAAGTGTGCTTTGATGGGGGGGAGGCACAGCCTGTATTTTCTTGATCCAACTAGTGCAATTCATACAGTCGTTCACCTTTTCTAGCAGCTACCTCTCCAGTATGCTCTCTTACACGTGTTCTTCCTCAGTACAAAAGTGCTTCTCCCTCTGCAGCTGTCTTTTGCTTAATTGACCCATTTTGCAGCAGATTAGGCCCCAAGGAGGAGGTTAATACGAGCAGTTATTCTAAAAGGCTGGTTGGGGCTTCGGTGACCTGTTCATCATTGGAAAAGCCTGTTAGCCCAAATCTTCTTACCTTTTTACACTTTAATGTAAAAAAATTCTGACTTAACAATGAACTATGATTCTCTCCCGCTAGATACTGTCTCCACACCCCTCTCTCCTGAGTTTTGAACTAGTTGTGTTGGGTCAGATCTAACACTGTGCATGCAGAATTACCTTCGCTCTTTCTTCCCATCTTGAAACAGTTGCCAGAATTGCAGCTGTGGATTTTCCAGGATTGCAGATGGTGGTGCTGCCATGGGTGCTTTAGTTTCTCTGAGTAAGAGTGCCGGTGTGGTGTGTCAGTGCAGGAACACATCTCACCAGGCAAGGCATCCTCCTGCAGGACTGGTAGGGTGAGAAGGCTTTTCCTACACTGCAAGCAATTCCTACACTGCAAGTGTCCCCCCTTTGAGTCTGTGCAGGGTCTCTTATCATACAAGGTCTCAGCATTATTGCTCTAACAATGACTGAGAGTGGTAATTAGAGCAAAATTCATTGTGATCAGTATTAAGCAATTAGTATAACTTTATTGGTATAAAATACCAATACTACATGATATTGTTGTTTTATTAATAATATTATATCAACAAATGTGAAGATATGGCCAGCTTGCTACTTATTAGCTGCTGTTCCTAATGGTGCTCAGTCCCAGTGAGCCAGAGCAAGCTGTGGAGCAGCTGCAGCTCCCTCTCCATGATGCTGGCTGTGCAACAGCTCTAAAAGTTTCCCTTGCTGCTGTTCCCACCCCAGTCATCTCTATGAGTGAGTTCATCTGATTAGAATCTGTAGTTTACATGGTAACACTGGTGCCCCAGGGACTGTGAAATTTTTCCGTGACTGTCTCGGTCAGTGTGAGACAGCAGCCTCAGCAGGAGGCGTTGGTGTAACTTAGGCAGGAGAAGTTCTAAACCATTTATGCTGCATTTGTAGAATTACCAGGGGGAACCAGGAGAGTGTTGGGTAAGGGGAGATCCTTGCTTAGTCCTCAGGGAGGATTCAGCTCAGCTAAAAGTGAGAGTCAGGGCCTCACCCCAGATATTTGCATGAGGCCAGGAAACTTGCTGTTGAATGAACCATTTAAGAGACACATGGAAAGGCTTGAAGAGAAGAGAATCACAGTGAAGAAACAATGGGTATGAGGAGAGGGCAAATGTTTGAGCTGCAAAGAGTGTGTTGTGTGTGGTACCTTCAAGACATGCATCTGCTCTTGGACATGCTGTGGGATTCATCTGCTGGGTGTTGGTGGCATACAGGTTATTCTCCTTTTACCACTTTGATAAATAGAGAATAATTCCTCTCCTCTGTCCTTCTCTTCTGCAAGGTATTTGAGGCACAATGTAGCCTTGTTGCATTGACCAGGAGGCACAAAGGGACTTGAGCTATAAAGGCTTTGTTCTTCATACTGGCCCACCTACCTCTGCTATCAGAAAAGCAGGATCTTGCCATGCTTGTAAAGCAGCTTATCCACACGGTTTAGAGCCTGAGTGTGGGCTCTGGCTGCTGGTGGGTCCTGCTGGGCTAGCAGCTAATGCTGCCAGTTGAGCAGCTGAGAGCATGGGAACATGAAGCCTCTGAGAACATCCTCAGCAAACCCAGACATTTGTAAGGGGTTAAGCACAGGAACGTGCACTCCTGAAGGTCTGTAGGGGGATGGAAATGGTTGTGAGAATTGAAAGCTGTTGGATCTAGCACTCATTCAATTACCATGCTTAGTTAAGTACTGCACAGTGGAGTGAAGGCTGCAGTCTGTTAGGATGGCTGTTACTATAAGTCATTTAATTATGAGGCTGCTCATATGCCATTTTAACATATGTAGAGTAACATTATCCCTCTTTTGTAGGTCACTATTCTCATAAGTCTGGCTCTTGCATTCCTTGCCTGCATAGTGTTTCTTGTGGTATACAAAGCCTTTACTTACGACCACAGTTGCCCGGATGGATTTGTTTATAAGGTAAGAAACTTCAGGTGGATGAATTGCCTGAGATAACGATAGACTCTAATTGACTACACGGTTACAGCCTAGTCTGCTTCTCTGACCGGGCCAAACAGAACATTTGGCAAGAATGTGTTGAAATGGAAAAAGTGCTATGGGAAATGTGGACTTGCATCTGCCTCCATCAGCTACTGTTACACTGTAATTGTTGGGATTAGCATTTGGTGAACACTGCAGGCAGATGTTTGGGTACAATCCCTCCTATTTGTGAATGGATTTACTGCAGCTGGAATCCTGCGTTTGCTTCCCACACGTTGAAGTGACTGAGGTTTACTGGCAAACATGTTAATGCAAAGCAAACTCCTAGAGCTCTGGCACACATGTCCTTTATGAAAGGAATCCAAATTTGCCCATGCAGTTCATTTTTAGGTGCTTTTGAGCCCTTTCCAAGCACAAAACCATGTAACTGAATTGCTAAACTCCCGCTGCCCCGTGATTTACTATTGAATATTCACAGAGAACAATTTGTCTGGTCTGTTGAGACTCAAAAAAAGAAAAAGGTTGCAAAATGGTTCACTGACTTCTTACTGTGAATAAACTCATAGGAGTCTTGACCGCTCTGGGGATAGTCTGTGGGCTGGAAAATAGAGTTAGGATGCCGGTGTATTAGTCATTATGAATTATTCTCTCAGGTTATTTAAAAATGAGGTTAGGACGGAGTAATGTATTTCAGAATCAGATCCAAACCCGAATTTCTTAGAATATTAAAGGCTTTGGACTCAGAATTCAGCTGGTCACACTGAACTAGGAGTTGGGGTATCTTGTGATTTAGTAGTAGTTGTACCTGGGCCCTTTGCGTCCCTGGTGCTACTCTGATTGTGTTGAACACCAACCAGTCCAACATATATTACCATGTGATTGCTCTTCTGCAGCTGCTGTGATGCAAATCGTTCCATCTGTGCAGTTAGCACACAAGTGTCTGCACTAGTACAGTGGAGACACATGAGCAGGGTCTGCACAGACCACAGCCTCTGATATGGGCTGGCCAGTTGACTGAGCTTCCAACAGCCCCCAGTCAAGATGTTCCTTCCACAGATCAGAGATAACACAGTGTTACAGAGCAGCAAGTAAGCAGCTTACTCTGCTTCTGCCTGTCCTCTGCTTGTCTGAGGATTAGTTCTGGACTTTGCCATATGGAATTTTCAGTCCAGCACATGGTAAGAGTAGCTCAATTAGCTCTGATGGAACTCTAGCATGGGGCCTGAGTGTCTGGGCATGCCTGTAACGTACCAAACTGTCAGACTCAGTCCCCATTTCCCATCCAAGGATGAAATCAGCCTGCAGAATCATCAGTAGCAGCAGCTTTTGAAGGCTACTGTCCAACTCTAAACTTTGTGCACTCCCACAGCCTGAAAGTCAGTTGTGACTGTGCAGCAGATGCTCTAGCTGTAGCAAATCTGAGTTAAACATCATCTGTGCAGACAGCTAACACTGAGATTTTTAAAGTGAAAAACTGGAGCTGATGGGACCATTCTTTACTACTCTGCTTTCTTCCCCTTCCCAGCACAAGCGGTGCATCCCAGCTTCGCTGGACGCATACTACTCTGCACAGGATTCCAACTCTCGGGGCAGGTTCTACACTGTCATCAGCCACTACAGCATGGCCAAGCAGACCAGTTCCCGGGCTGTATCGCCCTGGCTGTCTTCAGGATCAGTAAACCACGAAGCCAAGGCTGCCAAGACAGAAGGTCATTAAAGTTAATGAGTGGTGATGGGTAAAGTGGGAGGTTCAGGGTGGACAACACCATGTGTATACTGCATTGCTCTAGCTGAGGGTGCCGTGCTGACAACTGACAGGAATAGTAAAACCCAAGCGCAGGAGTCATCTTAATGGATATTTCTTTTTGTGCATTGTTCTCGTTGATTTGTAACCGAGTCAAGCTCTTGTACAAAGGCATGTTTGATGTTGACTGTACCTTACGATGTAAAAATATTTTTAAATCATTGCTTAACTATTTGTTAGAAAAAGAAATGAAAAAACAAAAAAAGCCAATTAGATAAATAGCCAGAGAGGATAAAAGCAGCAAAGAGAATCCTGCGAAGTTGGATATACAGGCTTAACACGCAGTGAAGGAACAGCTGAAATCCTTTTGAGAGAAGAGGTAGAAACAAAGACATTGTGATGTTTAGTTTGCCAAAGGGGGTTATTTTGCTGTCAAGCTGAATTTAGCATCAGTGCTCATTTGCTGATAGAGAAATACAGGCATCCCCTCCTCTGTCAAACATACACGCATGCAAACACACGACACCACGCTTGAGCTGCCGTCCAAGTAAGTCCGGAAGGAACTAGACATCTGTAACAAGGCACCACTGTGCTGGTGATCTTATCTGGGCTCTAAGGCTGGAATCCTGGTTATCTGAAGCAGGATGGAAGCAGTCAGAGGCTACTGTGGTGAAATCATGAATATATGGTGTTCATGATATGATATTCACTAGGAGTCAGGAGATCAGGGCTTTATTTCTGCTTTAGCACAGATTTCCTGCGTGACCTTTGGCAGTTTACAGGAGGCATGAAACCTTTTGTGACTTCTGCCCAGAGTCACCAAGAGACAAAGAAATGCCATTGTGAATTGAGGAGCCTCTCAAGAGTCGAGGTAGTATAGAACACTGTGGAGCCTCTAACTTTTCAGCCCCTTATTTTCCTTCACCCCTGAAATGGGATGCTCCTGCTTCCCACCTCCACCTTCTGATACTTCAGTATTTAAATGTCATTCTAGGTAATTGGAGAGGGATGGCCATAGCATGCTCTCAAGTACAAGGGTTCCATTAAATCTCTGTTTGCAAACACAGACCAGGCCCAAGCTTGATACAGGCCTGCCAGTGTAAAACACCCTGTCCCCACAAGTGGCATGTACAATTAGTGCAGACTGCTGGGATTTCTTTTAAAGATAAAGGATTCTGTTTCTTCAGAGCTGCCAGCCATTGCTGCAGAGCAGCTCTGCTCCTGGGAGGCGCAGGCAAGGTGAGACTGAGCAGCAGGAGCAGAGAGCACAGGGAGGGCAGGCTCACCTTTAGCTAAGGCTGCTTTTTCAGATTTGTGACTAGATTCGGATGGAAATTAGGAACTGGCTCCTTCTTCCCCACCCCCCGCATTGGGCAGTTTTGTCCTCCATTTCGCGTACATAGACACTAGAGGTGTAAATGAGGGCAGAACTCCTCAGTCCTAACAGGCATCATGATAAATAACTGTATAGTATAGCTAAAAATGTAGTGCCAAACACCATTGTCTGATTTCCTATTCTTTTTTCCCCTTCCACCTGTAAATTCATTTCCCACTCAAAATGTACAAACCACCCCCTCCACCACCAGTCAGAACTCCAGCAAACCACTGAACAGTTTATAATTTCGTGGTGTATTTTTTGTCAGTAGGTAGCAGAGACTGAAGTATTTTTTGGTGTAATTCTTGAACTTTTCTGACGGGATTAAAATAAAGCTAGATGTGACTGAGTGTCTCTGTGGCTCCAGCAGGTTTATTTTGGGGTGGGGGTGTGGGGGGAGTGTATGACTGATGCTGCTCAGTGTGGCTGCAGTGCAGACTGCACCTTTGCAGGGGACCCAAGGTGACACTGGCTTTCAGGAGGCATTTGCAGCGCTTGCAGGTTTCCCCTGTAGTGGCAGGGGATTTACTCCCTGTGTTCCTGCCTGTCTTTTAATGATAAATACAAAAGTAGTCATTAAAACCAAGCTGATCTGTTGGCGATTCTTCACTTCATAGAGGAACCTCCTCTCCCTTCCCATTTTAAAGCCAAATGATGGAAGGTTTGGCTGTCAGCAGAATGAATCTCCTTTGCCATCTTCTCCTGGTGCAAGTGCTTACATGCGATGGGTCAGGCTGCTGCAAACAGGAGCATTGCAGGATGATGCAGCTTGGGAGCCAAGAGCCACGGCTGAGATTTGAAAAGCTGAGCTCTGTATCCAAACTCTGCAGCCTGGTTTCTGACAAAACCACAACCACATTCATCTCACATTGTTCACAAAGCGGATTGTGTTTCCTCAAATCCTTCAACTCTTTGAAATGAAATGCTACCCCGGCATTAAATTGGCTCATTCCCAAAAGCTAAGAAATCATTTATAAAAACCTTTGGATGGCTTTTCTTCCAAAAAAAAAAAAAAAGAAAAAAGAAGCGTATTCTAGTTGTGAAATTGAGCTACCACAGGAGCAAAACCACTGTGGTGTTAGAGGTCAGCACCGAGTACTTGTGAAATGTATTAAAAGGGATTCAGCGTGCTTTGCAGAACTGAGTCATGGGATAATTTGATCAGGGCGCTTCTGCTGCCGCTTTCCCGGTAATACTCTAACTGTGTGTTTACTTTAATCTAAAAAACCCAGGAATCAAATCACTCAAATTAAAAGGTTCTAGTTATTATTAGATAAGTGAGTTGAGGGAGCAACAATTTCTGTTTCATGGAGGCAAGATCAAAATCTGTGTATAGCAAAATGGGGGGAAAAAGACCCACGGAAAACTCGGAGTAACAGAAACCAAACAACCTGACTCCAGCTGCAAGTTCCATTACTGTGGATGCTGTTAGAACCGTTTTTGTAAAAGGGGTTCCAAGATCAACCACATACTTTAATCCAGTCACAGAGACAAAGAAAATTGAAATTGTAGTACACCTCCTTATTTCAGTCCTTAAAAGCCTCCTTCGAGGCTGGCAATGTGTTTTCAGTGGTGATTAAAGCAGCATGCTGCTGAAAGTAGTCTAATCCTGGCTGTCGTTTCTCTGTGAGCTCTAACACTCCTGACTGGCTCTATAGAACAGTGAGCTGGTGTTTGGGCCCAGGCTCAGTCTCAGCACTGAGTTCCATTTATGAACAGGAGCCTTCCCTGTTCTACTCACAGCTTTTATGTGATAGCCAAGTCAGTTCCAACCACTTCATGAGTCCCTTTGTGTGATCTCTGTGGCTCTAGACTGCTACAGTAGGCACAGCTGTTGAATTCTCCAGAATATTCTTGTGGACCACTGGGACCGCAAGAGTCCCAGCTGTGCATGAGAGGGTGCCTGGACTGTTTGTCCAAGCTGGACTAGTGGGAAGGGATTAACAAAGGTATCAGCACAGGAATGGGCTCATCTTGTGGGCACAAGGGCAGCCCTGTGCAATCAATGACTCGTTGAATATGGCGGGGGGGGGAGGGAAACAAAGCTTTGCAAAAGGTGTGGAGATGCCATGATGGGAATTCAGCTGCCCCCAGCCTAGTCTTGGGAAGGGAAGAAATTGAAATGTTGCTCTTGGAGCTTGAGAAGATGGAGAGCAAGAGAAGAAGAGCTTACTAGCAGCCAACATGTGGAAGTGAGCACTACTTTCCTGACCCCATGATGCTAAAGCACTGTGTTCTGCTTGGTTGTCCTGTTTTGGAAAAGCTGCCCTTTACTGCTGCCAAACCTCTGCTGCGTGTAGTGTGCTCACACTCTACTCCTGATTCAAATTGTCTCAGACAGCCTGCGAAAACAGTGTGAGAAAAGGAGGCACCACCGGCAGGACCCAGTAGCTGGTGTGACACATGGTTGGCAAAACAAGAGGTGCCTGTCCAGGGTCTTGGAGGTGACTTCATCTTTGAAGCCACACTAGAAACACAGCTCAGGGTGCTGCCGGTGCCTCTGTTAGGAGATCAGAAAAGGAGCAGCCCGTCCCTTTGTATGTGATATTTTTCTCCCATTTATCCTCCTCCATGCTTACCAGCTGCTTCTGGTTGGTAATAATACCTCAAGTGATAAGTGTAAGGGTCACGCACTGAACTGTCTACAATCACATTTTATACGATTAGTCAGGGTTTTTTTTAAAAAAAGCACCCTAATTATTACAGTCAAACTGGATTAAGCTATTCCTCTAATAGATTTTCAGTTCCTGTAAAATAGGCTAGAGAAGATGACTTACGGGAGGGAATGGGGGAAGGGAAGGCTCTTTCCTTTTCTCTGTTTGGCTTTTGCTTTTTTTAAAATGCCAGCAGTGGTGTCACAGGGATCCCCTTGAGACCACTAGGTTAGCATCCAGCAGAATTAGGGGTCTCTGGTCCTCAGCTCCCTTTCTCACCTGGACTGGGGCACTTTGAGGGGCAAAAAAGGCGAAACCTTTTTGACTGGGACTTTATTCAGGAGAGTGAATGACAAAGTATGGGAAATAATTCCCAGCAAGCTGAAATGCAAGAAAGTGCTAAATGCTGTGGCATGATGCCTGAACCACTTGCCACCGGGAAAGGCTGGGCAGGATTAGTGCTGAAGAGGCTTTTGTCTTGCAGCCTGTGAATGGTAAAAGCAGAGCATGAGGAACTGGAAAAGCCTCTTAACACCAGGTTACACAGTTCATCCTGGCATGGTCGGTGCCCTGACCTGCTCTGACATATATGATAGGATTGCCTGAGGATCTGTCTGGGGCTGAGCATTGCTTCCCTCTAACTGGGGTTTCTGACTGCACAGAGGGGCTGTGGCAGCTGCCAGCATTCCCTATTAGCACAGGGGCAGGGGTTTGGGAACAAGATGCCCCACGGCTTCCCTTGCTGGTACAAAGCCCAAACACTACTGGTGTGAGCAGTAATCAAACTTCTGCAGAGACAGCCATCAATAAAGTATTTACTCCACTCAGGCAGCGGCATTTTAACCGAATCATCTGCTGAAGCTTCCCCATGGCAGTTGCTCATGGATGGTGACATTGCTTAGTGCTCCCCTGCCCTCTGCCTTCAGTATGGCTGATCGAAGGCCAGTGATTGCCTGCAGCAGGTGGCCAAGGGCTGTCTAGCCCTTCATAGTCCCAGGGATTAAAGAGAGCCAAGCTCATGCTACATAGGGCTGTGAAGTCACAGCAAGCCCAGCTCTCCTTTGAGTCTATAGATTCAAGCCAGCAGGTTGCTTTGAGCAGCAACACAGTGCGAATGTGAGGGAGATTCTAAGATGCCCAGCTTGTGCCAGCAGCTTTCCAGCCATTGCTCAGATGCTGTGGTGGCATCAGCACAGGTCTCTGCAGGGCCCAATGCTCTCCCAGCACCATAACCCTCCTGGGTCAGTGTGCAACTGCCCATGGCTGTTGGACAACCTGAAAACTCATCTTCTCCTCAAGCAGCTCAACAGCCTACGGGTGAACCCTGCCCATCTGGACCACAGCCAGTACAGGTAATTAGCTTGTCCTCACTTAAATGGAAACAGCACTGTGCAGTTTTCTGCTAAACAATTGCTTATTCTCAACCCCTCCAGTCGTGGCTATGTTTCAATGGTGGGTAAATTGATTTCTGTGTATATTTTGTATGCCCGGTTATTACAATTACTCTTTGGGATCCTTTGGGATGAAAGGCTATTATAGAGATGAAAGCTCATTAACAATAAATATAAAGGGTCAAAACTCCCCATAAAAGTGTATTAGAAACAGATTCTAGTTCAGAAATGTAAATACGGCTTTTGGCAGCAGTTTGGATTGGCTAGGCTGGTGTGCAAGAGAGCTTAATCCGCTGGGAAGATGGAGCTTTTTTAATAGCAGACAGTAGAATTACTGTGTGGATTATGGAGGTTTTGGCTTGCTGGAAAAATGGCCTCCCCTGCTATCTAGAAAAAAAGGGCATTGCTGGCAGGGGGGTGTGGAAGAGGAAAATTTCTTCTGCTAAAACCAGAATTTTTTGTAGTAGAGATGAAGCACCATTGGAAATGTACCAGCATAAATGGTAAGAACCCCTCCCCACCCCCCAAACTTTAATGTGCAGAAAATGCTGAAATGATAATGATAGGAAAGGCAGTACCTAAACAGTGAAAACACCCACCTTTTTCTGCTATGTTCTAATAAAATCATAAACGAAAGGAGGCTGAACCTGTCCTTTCCAAAAACCATTTGACCCAACAATATTGCCAGTACTTTAGCATACAAATACCTTGAGCAAAGCTGAGCTACCTCACCCATGCAGAGTGGTCAATGGGCCCATGTCCTGCCAGTCTATGGGTCGTCCTTCCCTCAGCTCACGCCTTCTGAAGGTGCCACTTTGTTTTGCAGTCTCAGCTCTTATTGCAGAGGAAACCGGTCCTGTCTGGTCTCCTTTTTAACAAGAGAAGATCCCTGGGGACTCAGCAGCACACATGGCAGTGAGCCTTTAAGCAGGACCAGCGTTTCAAACACAACCTCATTAGTCATCAGTGCTAATGGCCAAGAGCAGGTTACAGGCTGCACAAGCTCATTTGAGTAGAGTTTTGGTTTGATGCCGCAAGTCATGGGTATTTCAGAGGAACTGGTTTTCTAAATCTGATCTTCAGGCTGAAGGTCTAGAAGAGGATAACAAAGGGAGAGAAGTGGGTTTGTGTTTTTCACTGAGGAAGAGGCAGTGTCAGCACAAGTGGGCTCCCGCAGGGCCAGTGTTGCTGTTCAGAGAGACTCAGGCTCCAGTTCATGGAGGTTTTGCAGTCACTTAACCTTTAAAGACGCAGAATTCCCTCCTTGCTCCATGGGATCCCTTGAGAAGACAGTTTTCTGATGGTTTTGATCAATTGGCATAATCACGGGGACCTTGAGATAATTAAGATGTTAAAGACATTGGCTGATACAAATTGCAATAGTCTGTGCATGCTGCACATCCGTGCTGTCACCCTGCCTTGCCACACACCCCATTATCTTCTTATGTTAGCGTCTTCATCTTGCTTAAAAGAAGTATAATGAAGATCTTTTTATAAAAAAGAACAGCCAAGACACGCTGCTCACCTCCCCCAACTAAATAAACAAAGGGGGAGAAAAAACTATTCTGTTCCCTATTGAGCACCAGGGGTTTGTTGCTTTTCCCTGCTGCAGTCAGTCTGTGCAGCACAGGGTTAGGGTCCCTTCAGCCCTCTCACTTGCAGTGCATTTTGGCATGTCTGTGGCAGAGGAGCTGACATTTGCATGGATGCCACTAATAACCTGTACAATGGAGGGAGCAGGAGAAAGAAAACCTTTGGGTCCCCACAACAGCTGATAGTTTGTAGGTGCTGATGGTTGCTTCTGTGAAACGTGATGTGGTGGAAGAGTGGGTGGGTGGTCAAAGGAAGCCAAAGTGCTACCTGCTCCGAGGTGAAATAACTCACCCCAGGTTGGAGTGATCCCTGAACACAGTGAGGCTGGGAGAAAGTGAAACCACAGCCTGAACTAGGCAGTGAAAAATCCTGTTGGAAGTGAACTGGTTTGAACACATCTACAGCTGATCAGAGGTCCCAGAGTTCAAACCTTGGGGAGGTGCCCACATGAGTTGCACCATGCGCTCAGGCTTACCAGTTTATCCAGGGAGTCTCAGCAAGATACCTTTTCATTCCTTTTCCCTGACAAATGACAGTTACAGTGCATGTGGGGCCCCATACCTGAATTCAGGGGGTGTCTCTGGTCAAGCAGTGAACCAAAATGTCAGCTCAGAAAGCAAAGGGTGTCCGGACCTATTTTCCTCTGCCACCACCTGCCAGCAGAGCTAATATTGCACCTGATTAAAATGATCAGAACAGTTATCTGTAACAATTTGTTCTTGTTTGTTGTGATTAATCAATGAATGACACCAGAAAAGCCTGAGCCTCCCCCTAATCGGTCTGGAGTTGCAGTGAATTTTTGCAGCAAGATACAGCCTGGCAACAGATTTTAGGCATGAAGAATACAGGTGCTTCAGCCTCAGACCACCTCCAGTGTGATGGCATCTGTGCAATGTAGGGAAGTTTAAAACAGAACTGGGTTTAAAAACAGAAATGGAAAAAGTGAGAGACTTTTCTTCATCCTCCTGCCAGGTTGAAAAGAGAGAGGGGGGGAGGATGCTAAATAGTGCAATGAAAACTTTATTTATCCCTCACCTTTCTTTTTTTTTGCTTTTGGGGCAAATGATGGACTGTGTTTGTGACCTAGGTGCAGGCTGCACCCCCCTGGCAGTCCTGGCTGTGATGGTGGCAGTCCCACTCCATGGCAGTGTGCATGTGCCTGCCTTAGCTTCCCCAGTGAACTACAGTGGACTGTAGAAGGGGAATTAGTTCATGTTAGCAAAAGGTGTGTAGAGGTGTAAGATCAGTGGACACTGCTGCAGGCTTTTATTGTCATCTCAGTCAATGTCTGTGTGAAGTAACTGGGAATAAAAGGACTCAGGGGGTTATAGGAAGCACCATGTAACCAGTCGAGAAACAGTAAAGCCCTCTGAAAGCCAAGATCAAACACCGCTTTCTGAGTGGTTCTGCAAACACGGGGCAAGGTAACCAATATATTAACCTAAAACTGGCTTCTTTTGAATAGTAAATGTGTTCATCATGGACTTCTCACCTTCAGGTAGGTTCCCCTACCTCCAAATTGGTTTATCCCCACAACAGAGTGTGACTCTTTTCAGCAGAGAGAAGAGACAAGACCTGGGGCTCTCAGGGCACAGTCATGGGGACTACACAGAGGAAGGGGGGCTTGCGGGGTGTGGGCAGCCAAATCAGTACCCTGCCAGGCCATACATGTTACCGCAAGGAGTGGAAGCGGAAGCAGCTGAGCCCCATCCATCATACCCCTCCTGTGCACAGAACAGCTCTTCCAACACTGTCAGAAAATAAACATGAAAGGAACCAGCAGCTTTTCACTTCCTGACCAGAAGGCAGGAGATACTTGGCAACTCCTCCATGCTTCCTGCAACTACGGCCTTCCCATTTGTTCCTTGAGTTATTTCATGCCTTCTCCTTCCTTGTCCAGGTGAAGAAGTCTGTATGGAAGATGGGTAGCCAACAGCTGCAGCACAGTGCATGTGGTGTTTGCAGAGCTTCACTGCTGGTTTCTGTGGTGCATAGGGGGCCTGGAAATGCTGCAGGTCCCATACCATCCCAGGACCTGTGTGGAAACATGTGTGGAACTGGGCACTCACTCCTGCATCACTACCCAGGGCTGAACTGCAGTGCTGTATAGAACAACCATGCAAGTAGACTTTACCCACCCATCCTTCAAATTCCACGTGTCTGTGAACAAGGCACTGCTCAGCCAGCAGAGTCCTGTATTACCTAAGTTCAGCTCAAAGCCCACCACTGGCTCCCTGTAATCAGGCCCTCAGATGTCCCTGCTTGTTGTAGGGGGTTGGAAAAGATGACCTTTAGAGGTCCCTTCCAACGCAGGACATTCTATGATTCTATGTAAACAAACCTTCCAGCCCTATGGAAGAAAGAGTGTTTCTGAGAATCTGAGCAACAGCTTGAGCTGAGCACAGTGAAATCTGCCTCTGTTTTTCCACAGATCATAAAATTGTTCCTGGGAGAACCCTTTACAAGTGACATAAGACAATGAAATGCAGGAGAGTGGTGGTAAGAGGGAAGTTTGTCGGATAGGAACAGAAGAGTGGAGAACATTCAGAAAGGTGCTTAGAGCTTTAAATTTCAGCTGTACGCACCCTGGACAGGATATATTATTCCCCCCCACACACATACACACAAACACACATGGTCTTAGCAGTGAGTGCAGAGCAGAAGCAGCACAGGCCCACACTAAGATGGTCTGGAAGCAGTGGCTGTCAGTGCAGTTGCTGTGCCCAGACCTGCTCTGGAAGGGCAAGGGTTAAACAAGCTTCAGTCAGGAAGAAAACCAGCAACTATTAAAGTCATAAAACAGGCAAAAATGTTATGTTGTACCCAACACTTTTTCTTTATTTGGGTGCTATCTGGAGTCTACTTTTCATGTTCTCTATGTTCAACTGTTAAGTCTGAGAAATTAAGCTGGGATACTCAGCTGCATAGGGGGAACCTAAGATGAAACTCACAAGACTCCTTGTAGTCCACACAAGTCCCTTGCCAATTTTATCTAGCAAAAAGCCTTTCACTCGGTTTCTGTGGGGCTAGGAGCACAGGTGCCCAGGTTCGCAGCCTAACTGCCCTTCTTCAGCAGCCTCAGGGTACCACATGCACCAAGTTGCCCATTTGCTTTTAATGGCAAGTCTAGGCTCAACCCTCTTTCCCCCTTACTTACTTGGCTTCTGCTTTTAGAAAGGGGCTTTCCCTCTGCATTAACCTGGAATTAATTCGAAGTCAGAGATGGGGGAAAAGCATCAATTTATGCCATCTGTGAGCAAGGGAGTGGAGACCCGAGCATCACCAGGAGCGCTGGTAATCCGACAGCTTTCAGTTATATGGCTATTTAAGTCAGATTTGATGGCTCCATGAGAATACAGACGTTTAACTGATAGTGTGTGATTCTTTGGTGGGTTTTTTTTGTCTGTTTCATTACCCAGTGGCAGTTGTCCTCTTTTGCTCACTGAGAGCTGTGGAGGCAAAGAGGAGTTCCTGCAGTGCGGACAGCGACACGAGCTCAAGCTTTGGTGCGTATTTAAAATCAAACAGCACAAATAGGCTCTTGAAGCACACTAAGGCCATAGCGAGGCTGCTTTTATCTGGGATGTATCTGCTGCGAGTAATTCAGCACTCACAGGAGCGAGAATCTCTGTAATCACTTGTGCAGGGACTAAACAAGACAACCTAATTACTTTCAGAGAGAGCATTTTACAGCATGTAATTGGGCAGAAAGATGAGAGAAAGTTAGTTGGTGTGGCTTGGCTGCTGGTCTGGGATCCCTGATTACCACAGCCTGCGATGCTGGGGAGCTGCCTGCCGAGAGAAATATAACCCATTACAGTCATTTGAGGAACACAGTCTGGTGCCACGTCCTTTCTTGATTGATGGAGAAACAACAGCTCAAGGTTAAAGGGAAAGGTGGAGGCGCATGATGCTACAAGAGATTGTTGCTTCTCACTCTCAAGGGTTGTAAGACTCCTCTGCAAAGCTGGGTGGGAGTGGGAGCGAGTTGTTAGCAGAGCCTGGGGTTTAGCCCTCTCCAGCATCAGCAGAGGGATCAGCAGGGTGCAAGCAGGGGATATAAAATTCCAATTTGAATTCTATTTCTGTGGACTGTTTGAAGACCACTCGATTCAGCTTCCACTGCAAAGAAAAGCAGTGTAATTGAAATGAAATGCTTCTCCTGGCTTTTTTCTTTATTTTTTCAATTTATTTTCTTCCCTAGCTACAGCATGGCCTCATCTGCTTCAGCACAAAACCACTTCCATGCTGCCCACCGCTTGTTTCTAAAGTCCTTTCTTGATTTCTTTTCCCCATATCAAGACTTTATAAGGGCACAAGGAACACAAAGCAAATAGCAACTTTCAGACCCAGACAGGTCCATCCCAGTCACTGATTCATTCAGACACGTGGATATGAGAAAATACAAACTGAATCTGTGGCTGATAAAAACCCCTCTTTCTAGAAGATTTAACTGACCTGAATAGGGGCTGGATAATTCAATGCCAGGCACCATCTTTTCCCTGGTGAAGGTCAGGGGTACCCTGCTGAAGGATCTTACCTGAGCCTGGATTTTCTTCATTTTAAAATCTTATTTTTTAAAATATTTGTGAGACATGAAAGAAGTCTATGAGGCTACACTTTGAGACTGCTGGCCATCTATAACTACCTATCCACTGTTCAGGCTCCTGCTGCACCCCTTTACTTCAGGTTGGGGTTGGGGTTGGGGTTGGCTGGAGATGCAATAACCTCTCTCCGAGAAAGAAGCCAAAGGAGCAGGATCTCTCAGTTATCAGCCCATGATCCCTTCCACTTGGACTGGGAATGCCATCACCAGCAGTAAGAACAAGGTTTGGCTCCATAATTGAAAAATCACATTTAAAAAACCCATCTGGGTATAATCTCACATTGAATGTAAAGTCTGGCTGGCAGAAGAGTGAGCAAAGTTTAGGGAAGCTCCTCCTGTCAGTGCTGTAAGACAAGGAGTGGAGCGGTGTGTTAATATCTCACACTCAGGCTGTGTGTTCCTTGGAGATAACAGCAGACGTGTAGGCACTATTGGGTTAATTATCAATGTGATGAGTTTGTGCTATAAAAGGGGCTGGATACTGTATAACTCAGAGTGTCTGTGAGCACCTGCTAGCAAACGGCTCTGTGGAGACATGAGGATGTTACTGTCTGATCCCCCTGAACCCAGAGAGTGTGCCAAGGCTACCCAATGTACCCTGAGCTATTCCAACCTTCAAACTGTTGGGATGGCAAATGAGAGGGTGATGACTGCTCAGGTGTGTAGAGAGGAGGAATGTTGGTGCCCAAGGAATTTTGGTGATGGTCTTTACACATTCCATCAGCTGGCTTGGAGCTGCTGCTAATTTGACTTCAGTCTGGCAGCTCTTGGAGTGTTTCCTTTCCTACATTTGAAGGTGAAGCCTTACTGATAACAGCATCTTGCTGCTGTGAGCTTTATGGGGAAAGAGATCAGTCCCACCCCTTTCATTTGCTGTGGCTGGCCAGGGAAAAAGTACAAGAACACCTCTTCAGACAGAGTTGCTGAGGTAGTTTTGCTGGTATGATAACTCAGGCAGAGAATAATCAGCCTTTTTCCAGGGAAACAGTGAATTTTCTCCAACAAACCCCACTGTATCTCCAGGCAATTTTCCCACAGCCATCCTTAATTCTGAAGTGGGTGTCCAGATTTTTAGAAAACCTAAACAGCAACTATTACACCTAGTTCAAGGGAACTGAATTCCTTGGAAACATCCCTGTAGCTCCATCCCAGGGAGAAGAGAAAAGCTTCAGGTACTGGTCATGTACCACCATGCCAGGTCCCCACAGTGGGGAAGTTACTTTAGGGCAGGTTCTTGGGTGTGTCAAGATCAGTAAAAAATTTCCATTGAATGAAATCCCCTCCTTAGGTAACTGCTGGATATAAAATTATTATTTTAAGGTAATTTCAGGAGTTTCAAATGCTTTTCTCTGAATCCTGTACGATGCCCTGAAACCTTGCTTTAAGGTTTAGCAGTAAATACCACCAAGGATGCACTTTTAGCCTTCTAAAACATTTTTCAAACTTTTTTTGGTAACCCATCTAGTACACACGTTATACATGATGGAGCAGGGTGGCTAAAAAGAAGTTTCACCTTGTTGTAATACTCAGGATGATTTTCTCTCAGCCTCACCACTAGAAAATACTGCGTCGATCTCTATAGTGAGACTTTTTTTGTCTCATCATTGTATCACCCTTCAACATTGTCTTGTTAAACTCATTTGTAGTTCTCCACGTATCCCAACTATGCCAAGGCCCAGTTCCTAGCTATGCTATGCCAAGTCAGTTCCTAGTTAATAGATCATATGGCCCTCTGTTTTCTAATAATTCACACCACTGATTTTCTGACCCTGTCAGTATTCCTGCCATCACCTGCAGATTTGGTAAAGTACAATGTAAACCCAAACTGTTGTTTTGGTGGGCTACGCTAAGATCTACTTTTCTAAGCCAGTCCTATCATTTTTCTCCTCTAAGGTCTGTTTATGCCAGAAGAAGTCTCTTTAATAGTCCTGTCCATTTTCAGCAATTTTCCTGCTCAGGAGTTAAGGAAACTGCAAGGAAAAGATTTAAATTAGGGAACTGTAGAAAAAAGAGCAACTATTTCTCCCTTTCATTAAATATTTTAGTGTCTGCTCTCAGTATCTACATTTTGACCAAGTATCAGCACAGGTACCTGAGTAAAAACCTTTATCCCATAGTAATTACATTAATGTTCAAGGTTAAATTGCTGGCTATCCAGAGAAGAAGTGTATTTAGAGGATCTCTGATGCTGCCTGAAACCTGACACATCTGCTCTGGCCCAGCTCTGTCTGCTGCAGCCGTGGGAGTCCCAAGCTGTGCTGCAGCAGTCTTGTTCCCGGATTGAGAATTCCCAGCCTATAGAGCCTTCTCTCACCAGACTCCACCAGCAGGGCAAACCAGGGTGTGCAGAGGCAGCCGCTGAGCATGGTACCATAATACTGGGGGAAGAACCTCACTACTACTTTTTGAAGAACATCAGCTTTTTTGAAGACTGTCTCATTTTTTCAAGTCTGCAAGTTCCTGTGGATTATGCTGAAGTGAGTGTGCAGAGGAGGTCGTGGAGGGGAGTGCAGAGTCAGAGAAGGAGCTGGAAGTGGAGGGTTTCTTTGACATTCTTCTTTTCATGTCAACATATCCCTTTTTCCAAGTACTGGAAAGTTTTGCACTTCTACCCACTCCAGGCAGGAGTGGTAGGGATCACAGGAAGATTTTTTGGGTGTTGCCTTTATTCTGGCTTGTTCTGTCAAATGCAGACTGTGTGAGCCTCAATGTCCTCCAGCTGTTAATTGGAGTAATATACAGGATATTAAATGCATTTGTGCTTCTCCTGACTACAGGAGGCTCCAAACACCCTCAGACTGCTGCTTCTTCCAATTAGATTCAGTGGCAACTCCAGGCACATGTCAGATACAGTGCAACCCTCTGATGGAGAGGGGTGGACATGGCACAACCTGGGCTCTGCTGGGTGCAAGAGAGAATCGGAGGCAGCAATCATGCAGTCTGGATCCCACTGATCACCTTGATGGTTTGCCAGAATCAGTGAGGAGCTTCCTGTCCTACTTTGCCTATCCCTTTGAGGCTGGACGTGACCTTGTCAGTGGAAGTTGAGCCCATCAATATGTGGTGGAATAACCTTGAAAAATGTTAGAGATGGAGGTTTGCATATTGGGCTACAGCAATTACTGCACTTGATCTGTGAGAAGAGAAAAGGACCTGAGTCATAAACTATCATGAACACTTCAAACAATGTGAGTCAAATGCAGAGGTTTATTATAGGGATCGAGTGCCTGCTTCATGTATGGACGTGGAAACATCACAAAGGCAGAAAAAGGAACTAACCATGATGAGTATTTGCAGTGCAGCTCCTGAATCTTCAAACAGAGTGGTTAGGAAGACCACTGCCCTATCTAAGAGACAAGAGCATGAGATGTCTGGTAAAACCAAATGGCCTGGATATGGCTATGAACATTGCCAATGGTGGTGGTGGGGGGGGTGACGGGATGGGGGACTGAATAAAAATCCGACCCCTAACCCTGAATCACAGTCTGAAGTCTGTGATTGCAATTGCTACGTACCCTGAGCTGAACACAAAGTCCATGGGGCAGGAAGAATCAAGCCCATTCTGGCCCCTGCAGTCCTGGCTTTGTCCCTCAATAAGGGCAGGACAAGGTGACTTCCCCTTTGGAGAGAATGAGGTAACTCAACAATGCACCTACTTATTAAGCCATCTTGCAGCAAAATGCTGCCAATTTTACACTAGCACATAGTTAATTTAGCAGAGTCCCTTTCAGATAGGAGCATGCAGTCAGGAGCCTTGACCCTCACAGCACTTGGCTGATATTTATAATCCAAACAAAAGATACACAGCTACTGCACTTTTGTTTACAAATCAGATGTCTGTGCACCTTGCAGAGGCTCCTAAATGTGTTTTTTAAGGATAAGGCTGTAGTAAATTGTACCAGCCAGCAAAATGCAAATTGCTGAGCATGGCTTTTCCAGATTCTGAAGCAGCAAATCTAATCACTAGGCTGGGAGCAAAGGGAATGGTGATGAATTTGCATTGTGAGAATACAACAGGGAGTGCAAGGTCCTACAGTGATGGCATTCCTGGCAATCCCTGTTTCCAGTTTTGTGTTGCTACCATGGAATAACCACAAGGAGACTGGCATCGTCTGTTATGGGGGCACAAGCATAACAAAGACAAGCCAAGGCATCCTACTGAAATCTTTCCTCTACACTGGAAGTAGACACTGCCATGAATACAGCCCTCAGAAGGGCTTGGTAGATCCAGTAAGATCCAGTTTTGCAGCTGCATGGTCTGATACCTCTTTCCTGAGACCTCATATTAGTGCAAGCTGGTGGTACAATTTTCACATTTCTTAGGTTTTCACAACTCTTACCAAGTTACATTCATAGCTGCAGATACATGGATCACAGAATTACTGAGGCTGGAAAAGCCCAGCCTGTGACCTGACATCACCACATCAGCTTGACCATGGCACTACGTGCCACGTCCAGCCTGTGCTTAAACACCTACGGGGATGGTCACTCTACCACCTCTCTGGTTAGTCCATTCCAGTGTCTGACCACCCTTTCCACGAGGAAGTGCTTCCTAACATCTAACCTAACCTTCCCCTGAGAGTTTCAGGCCCTGACCATTTCAGGTCCTGATCATTTATTTATATATATAATTTTTAATTATTATAATTGTTTTCTGTTTCCAACAAAACTCAGAAGCTGAGTGGCAAAGCCCACATTACATTTACATCATAGTCCTAATTTGGTTTTGCGATTAGAGAACTAGTTAGCTTATATCTCTGATAAAGTTCACTGTCGTTGCATGCTCTGACTCTGCAGCACTCCTACATCTTTTCCTCTGACCTTTCTGTCAGCACAAACTGTATCTACATGACAGTTCACAACTGTGGTTTTGTATGGTGTTTCATCCTATTCTTTCTGTTTACCCCATCCAGTTTACTCTTGCATCTGAATGTTATATATATGTGTCTCCCCTTGTCTATACTGTGAACATTAAACTTAGAGGCTTAGCTAATTAAGAGTTATTATTGTACTTCACGGTCCTTTCCTCCTGAGGAGCTTCTAGATGATTGCAGAAGGAAATTCTCTCAGTGCCTCCTAACATCCTGTCAAATGGTCCTCTGTCACATTTGTGCAGGACTCATTAGCAGCTACCCTTTCTCCACCAGGAGAAAGAAGCGGAGTTGGCATTGCCTTTCTCTATCTGCAGGTTGTGATAACAGAATTGCAATGCTTTAAGAAGCTGATCTCTAGTTGGATGTCTCTGGAAGCTGTGTTAGCCTAATAGTTGTGATAGGCAATGACTTCTGCTCACCCGGGACACCGAGCAGCTTGTCAAGGGCACAGTTAGGCACTGCCACACTACTGAATGTGGTGCTCACTTAGTGGAGCAGAAAACTGGCCCTGCTCTCCTGGGTCTTTGTGATACCCCTATCCTAATGCTCTCAGATAATGAACCAGAAACCCAGAAAGAGGAAAGCGTGAAAAGACAGACAAAATGAGCTGCCCAGCCCAAGCAATTAGCCAGGGAGTTCTCAGGGATGGCTTTCTGAAGGAGTGAAACTTGAAGAAATGGTAGCTGTTTATAGTATTTTTTTTTTCTGATTATTAAGTTGTTTTTTTTCCTGTGGCCCAAACACATTGACTTTCAGGCTCAGCAAAATCCTACAGTGCCTTAACTGAATGTGAACTAAATTCAGTGCTGAATCAGATTCCAACCCATGAGGAGATAGGGCTAATGCAGCTGCTGGCTGGGCTGGAGGGAGCCACGGAGGGAGGGGACAGTGGGATAGGGCAGGGTAGGCTGGACTGCCCCACTGTTTCTTCTCATGCTCTAGAGGAGTGTGTGATGGATGAACTCCCATTTTCACCTCCATCAGCAGGGGTCTTGTGGGGATCCAGTTCCTGCAGATAATAAACAGTCTAAGATTCTCAGAGATGTTCTAGCTGCACAGAACAGTGCTATGACTGAGAGGTTTGGGGACAATTTCTCTGTTGCAGGAGTGTGGAAGAGCAGGTGTAATAGGCCACCACAATAGCTGCCCCAGGGAGCTTACTGTAAGGTCTTGAAGAGCTTTAAACCCGGAGCAAAGCCCTAGTCTTTTGCTATTAGAGAACTCGCAGCTCTGATCAGCTGGTGATTCATGGAGGGGCACCTCACAGATGAACTCAGGACACTGCTCTGCAGTCTGGAGAGCATGGTAGGACCAGCAATGGGGCATTGCATTGCTGTCTTGATTTCTAGCAGACACCACAAAGGATCCAGGTTTCTTTGCTTAGTCAAGGAGTGGGGGAAAAAGATGCTTAGGGTAGACTATACAGTGACACTCTCCTCTAAGGAGTGGTCCTCAGTAGGAGAGGCTGGATATATTTCCTCTGTGAGAATGGTCAGAAAATAAAACAGAAACAGCACTGCAGTGGTGTTATTATGGTGTTATGAAGCAGCTGCTGTGCTTTGTAAGGACATGAGGAGTACCCAGGAGACATTTCTGCAATGAGGACTGTGAACCTGGGCATCTTTGTTACTCACAGAAGTAGAAATTTGCCGGTTTAGATAATAAGGCAAATATCAATAGTTTTGGCTAAAGGAAAGGAGAATGTAGTATGGGGTTTAGGGGGTGGGGAAGTGAGTGCTTGTAATCAGATGGTATTTAGATTACAGAATCATCAAGGTAGGAAAAGTCCTTCAAGATCATAAATTCCAGCCATCCATGCTACAACCCTGAACCACTAAAGCATCTTATGAAACACCATGTCTATCTGTTTTTTGAATGCTTCCAGAGACAGTGCCTCCACCCCCTCCCTGTGCAGCCTGTTCCAAGTCCTCACCACCCTTTCTGGGAAGTTTTTCCTAATATTCAATCTGAACTTCCCCTGGCAAAACTTGACCCCATTTCCTCTTGTCCTGTCACCAGTCACTAGGAATGACTTTCCTGTCAGGCAGGGATGAAAGACATTACACGCACAGAGAACACTCAAATCTCCCTGAACTGTTGGTTGCAGTATCTTTTCACCTATCACTTTTGAATGATGCCATCCATTACAGAAATCCCATTAATTCAAAACTGCCCCTTGCTTACAACACTTCCTCTGGGTTAGGAAGAAACAAGACAATGTTTTACCACCTTGGAACAGTTGTTCCCTGCTGTTCAGCCAGCTAGAGCCAAGCACAACTACTACGCTTACAAGGAGAGGGGATGTCAAAATGCAGCATGGTGCTTGGAATATGAAATGAAAAACACAAACCATTCTCCTGCAACTTTCAGGATAGTTAGTGATGACAGCATGGGTTTATCTAATGGGACTCTTTGATCATTTACTTCACACACCGTCTCATCCTGCAAAGGGCTGAATTCATCCTGTGATGAGCAGAGGTTCTTACACTCCCTATGCAGAGCTGAGGATGCTCAACATCACACAGAAAGGGGTCCCCAGAACTAATTTGATCCTGACAAAGAATTCTTGTAAAGAAATAGCCCTATAGAGCTTTGCATGCAATAAGGTAATTAACAGATCATAGGACCACTTGGGACATTAAAGACTCAGCATACCCAAGAGACCAAAAGGGCTGTAAATTCTGCCAAGGCTAATTCAACTGTGATACATTAAAATAAGAAATGAGAGAACAGAAATAAATAGGTTCAGAGTTTCTTACACAGCAGCTCTAAGCTATTGCTTTTTTGTACCATCTGAAGTCTTATTAACCTGCAAGTGATTTTTATTTTTTTTACCCCCTCTTTTTCTGATTGCTTGGTTGTTATTACACCCAAACCACTCTGGGGTGTATGGCTTCCAAGAAAGCTTTTGAAGTAGTTCATAAATGCAGTAGAAAATAGCTGTAAACAGTAATTGAAAAAGCTAAGGAGAGAAAGCACCATCTGCCTTTTTTAAAAGCACTGTTCACTAGGAAGATCAAATATATATCCAGCTCATTTTGCATGAAGGAAATAGGAGAACAAAAAATCCTTTTGGTCTTCATCCTGCCTGGCCAGGTGAGATGCCCTGTGATATTCAGTTGTCCCTGACAAAGTTTCTGAGAGCAGGTCTGAGAGGACCACTTGGCTTCATTTGCCACCAGGTTCCTATTAATCCTGGAATTAAACTTGCCATTTGCAGAAGCACTGCCTTCCATGCAGCCCTCATCCATCTTCTCCAGCTCCACCACCTCCTGAGCTCTGATTTGGCTCCTCCTGCCAATTCCCAACAGAGAGGCTGTAGGAAATGCAGAATCATCCAGAGCATTTGCTGTTTGCAGGACGCTGCTGTATAAAAGCAGCATTTAGGTCACCAAGCTGCCATGAGCTGCCAGCAGCTGTTCAGGAGATATTTTGCAGTGATATGTGACAGAAATGTCAGCTAACAGAAGCTTTAAAATTAATGTTTTAAAGGGGTTAAAGGACTTTTTCAAAGGAGATCTCCAGCAGCTACAGACTCAAGTAATGAAGTGGCAATCCTCAAGATCCAGATTTCCATTTGACTCAGTTTTCATTTAACCCTATTTTAGGGACTAATGATTCTGCTTGTTTGCCAGAACAAGCCCTTGCTCGGTCCCTCCAGGAAACCAGAGTCACAGAAAGTTATAGGAACCGTTAGGAGGAAACGCACAGATCCGTCTCTTCTTTATGTTACAGCAATACTGAAAAGATGCTGATTTTTTTGTTGCTATGTACTTCACACATGCATAATAGATAAAACAAGGTGGGGACAGAGAAAAGGCATTCTGGCTGTTCCCCATCAGCAATGCTGGGAACTTGCACCTGAGACATGCCGCAGCTTCAAAGTCAGGACAGGAGAGAAAGAAGTTGTGAAGAGAGAAGGAGCAACTGAAGCCAGATTTCGTGGGTTCCTGCTCAGGGATTTCAGTCTGTCACCCTGAATAAACACCCCAGATGGGTGAGAAACTCAGAGAACTTACTGTCTCCTGGGATTTCCCCCATGTTTCCAAGGAAATTGAAGAGAAACGCTCTCAAGCTGGTAGATCCCTGCAGGTAAAGCAATAATTCATTAACCAGGACTGCTCTGCAAGCACCCAGCAGATTCCAGTGGTGAAGTCTGGCAAAGTTTCCCTAGATTGCTGCTACCAGTATTTCCAATAGAGCCAGGAAAAAGAGTTCTTATCCGCTATCGTTCACTCAGGCTGATATATTGCTATTTCTGTCACAAAAATATTTTCCATTTCTTCCTCATATGCTTCCTCCTCACAACCCCCGAGCGGCTGTTGCTGCTTGAAAGCCCGTCAGATGTTCACTCTTAAGTCTGGAGGCGTGAGGAATAGCTGCAAGGGCAAATGGATCATGGAGAAAATTGTTTTCCTTTCCTGATATCTCTATTTTCTCATAAGAGGTTCAGGCCACTTGGTGCACTGGCTGAGGACATCTGTTTGCATGAAATACTGCAGCACACACCTGTCTCCTGGCATGTGTGGGTGTGCAGATGTCATGCGCCGCTCAGTTTGCTCAGCCACCAGAGATGAAGTTTACCATTCCCCTGGGGACAAGCTGTATCTTTCCTTATGTTAGAATGTACTGGAGGCTTGGGGCCATGTGTTATGGTTCGGCTTTTTTGGGTGTTTTTTGGTTTTTTCTGATGCTGATCAAAGCCGGCTTTTGCTGTTGTCAGTAGGATGGTTCTCTTTCGTAACGTCAGCGTTTGGTACGACACAGCTTCCAAAAATGGGACATGAAATGAGGGCTAATTGGCAGGAGAACAGCTGTGCTATCTTAAAAACTGAAACACTGAAGTAGAGATTTGGGCTTTTTCCTTCTTACTGACTTCCCAGTGAAGCTATTGTGCCTGCTTCAAGATGGAACGAACGCACAGTGCATTTTTAAGATGATAAATAATCTCAAATTCCTTCTGCAGAATGAAAATGATTAAGACTTCTGGGATCATATCTAAATGAACATCTTTCTTCAGCTTTTCTAAACCTCCTATCATTACACTGTCTGGATGCCAACATAAATAATCCTTCCTCCAGAGCGTCTTCATAAGACTTCAAACATTTACGGAAATAAAGAAAATAAACCTAGTTATTGTCTGAATAATCACTCGGTTATTGGTGGAGACAAGCACGCTCATTTTTCTTGCTCTCTGATGATTAGATTGTGATAAACTGTGACATTTAGTGATAAACTTGATATGGTTGGTTACATACCATTTTAAGAAGTGGCTATCCAATTATTCTTTCATGTGCTGGTGGAATGCATTAACCACCTGTAAGGATATTGCAATGCCTCTGAAGCAAACAGCCCCCTCTTCTCTAAGTGGCTGTGACAAATGCAAAGGTCACATATGTTCCCTGGCCCATGGGTATAATTTTTATTATCTCCCTTTGCTTTTCCATGTATCACAAAAACTGAAGCCCAAGCCAGAATGATAATGAAGGCTGAGCATTGACTGAGTAGAGGATGAATGTAGAGGCAGCTAGGAACAAACTGGGAGTGCAAGAGAAAGCCAGTTTCACACAGTACACTAACTGGTACACTAAACTCCATGTAGGCTGAGAACTGTGGATGACTCCCAAACCCCAGGAATAGAAGGCAGACATCCCTGGACATGATGTTTTATCTAGAGAACTTAATCTTCACAGTATACGTCCTCTGAGAAAACAGACATCCGGTGCAGGAAGTCCTGTAGCTTCGCAAGCCACCTCAAGCTTGCCTCTCCTGTTGCTAGGTGCTCCTTGCTCTTGTTCATTGAGCAAAATCATCTGTATCATCAGGAGTCTTCTGTAACAAAACACGATTTTTAGAATGAAGCAGAATCTTGGCAGAAGAGAGAAGGGATCTGGGCCAGCCAAGGAGTTAAACCATTCAAAAAGGTGATTTGGATTAGTTTCAATGAGGAAAGAATTGAGCATGCCCCTGAGGGAGAGAAGTATGGGACAGACTCAAAAGATGGCATGTAATTAAATTCTTGGCTGCTCCTGTGCAAGGTTTGGAGGAACATTTTCCTTTGTCCTTCTCTGTTCCTTCCCCTAGGCAAAGAGGCTGTGTGAGAGTTTGCCTTGACTGATGCTCTGAGGTGTGAGAGCAGAGACGGCTCTGGGCGGATCTGGAGCTTTTGGACAGTCCTTAGTCTATGTGTACTCTGCTTTCCCAATTGCATTTCTGTGCTTGTACCATGCACAGCACCAGAAAGGTTATGGCTCATGCAGAAACAAGGGTGCCTGGTCCTATACTGTGCTACCCATTCCTGGATACCTCACTATGTCCCTCCTCCTCCTTGTCTTCCCAAGCAGGCAGCCTGCTGCCCATGGCAATGCAGCCTGTGGAGCTGCAGGGGTCCCTGACTAATAACTGAATATCCTCAGCTCCCTCTGTTTCACCACCTGTATTCCCCAGCCTTCAGCCTGGCAACTGGAGGATTGCGTATAATCCTTTGTCTGCAGGGAGCTGTCTCTACTCATGCCCATGACTGCTCAGTGTCTGAGCTCCCCAAATATGGTCTGCTTTCTGGTTGTCTGGAGCCTGTACATGTCAGTGCCCTTGACATGTCAGCAGGTCATGCAGCCTGGTGTGCTTTTATATGCAGTTTGCAGAACCTGCTTTCTCCTCTGTGGTTGCAGGGGAGATCTGTTAACTAGCCTGGGCTGGACCCCTTACAACAAAAGCTGCTGTGTTTTAAGTTTTCATGTTGGCCAAAGAAGATAAAAGCCAGTTTACAAAGCCCAAATGTACAGAGGAGAACCAGTAGGGCAGGGAACTGCAGAAAATTTGAGAATTTACTTTCCTCCTAACTTCAGTAGGCATCACAGACCAATGGTAATAAGCATCAATAGCAGGTGCACTTGCTGGGGATGTGGATTTGAGTCCTGAAGCTCAGCAGTTCCCCGCAGTGAGGAACTGCTGAGCAGCAAGGAGTGTGATAGAGCAGAATACGTTTAAGAGCATAAGACACTTTGTTATCCTGGGAAAAATTAGTCCTTCCCCTCTTGCCCCTCACCCCTGCAGTCATCACGGGCAATACTCTCCATACTCAGGTATATCACCAGAAGTGCATCTTGCTGGGGTAAAACACTGCTGCTAAAGCAATTGGGGCTCCCACTAAGGGCAAGGAACTACCCTCAGAAGTGAAGGATGTCTGCTTCTCTGCTGCTTCCTTGCTACAGGCCTGTACATTCCACCCATGCGACTTCCACTACCCCACAGCACGTGCTACCCTGGAAACGTGTTTGAGCATAAGGCATAAGGACACTGTTACTATATTTATTGTTCATGCACTTTGGGTTTGCACATATGACGTACGCTGCTGCTCTGCAGCATGGCATAAGCTCTAGCACAGAATATAGCAGCATATTGTAGCACATCCTCCTCTCAGACAGGATTTTTAACATCCATCTTGAGCTTGCTGAACAGAGCAGCACTGGCAGGAGCAGTGGAGAGGCTATTCAGCTCTTGCTGACTGCAGCGGCAGCAGAAAGGTACTAGAGCTCTGGTACCTCACCTGCTACGGCTGCACATACCTGGTGTGACTCGGCATCTCGCAGCCTCATGCTGCTGTGGAGGTGACTGCTGAAGCTGGAGCTTTAATTTCATTCACATTCATTTTGCAGAAGCAGAGCAGGAAGGACAAGTGAATAGAATGGATCTGGTTTGTGATATTTTCCCAGAATCCAACAACTCCTGTATAATTATGATAATAATAATAAGTATTCCAGTGGTATATCAGCAAAAATTAGGATGGGCTGTAGAGTAAAATCATTTATTCTGACTCACTAGCATGTTAACTCAAGTTTAAGAAGGGGCCATACTGTCTTTGAATTTCATTTCCAAACCTGGGAGTAGGTGTCAGTTTTGGCCTGGGCGGCTCTTACTTTCCTTCAGCTACACTTGAATTCTACTTTTCCCCATCACAATTTAGTACCTAATTTCTTATTCCTCCTTTCAGCTATTTCTTCTGTGTGTCTTTACTTTTTCTCTATTTTGTTCCGGCGATCCATTTAAGCTTGTTCAGAGTTAAGCTTGTGATTAAGTGCTTCCCTTAAGAATAATAGATTTAAATACTCATTTCCTGGTGGAGACTCAGAGTTGGAACTATGGGCTGGAGCCACTTCAGCCATTTTCTTGGGAAGGATGCTTTTCTCTCTTTCTTTCTCAACTGCTTTAGTTTTAAGGCAGCTGAGGTATAAATAATCCACATTGTCATAGAAATGGCTGAGTAGAGGAGACATAACAGCCTCTTACCAGGTCCAACAGCCTACCAAGAAGGCACAGCGTAGGTAATTCAGAGTTTACAGCATCCCCAGAGAAGGGGGAGACAACTTGTGTGAAAAACAGCAGCAACACTTTGCAGGGATCTTTCTTTAGCTGCCAGAGTATGGGAAATGGCTGATAAACAGTATTGTATGGAGTTTCCAGGCTATTGTCCCAGGAACTATACATTAAGCTACTGAAAACAATGATTGATCCCACTGGGTTTGTTAATTATAAGATGAATAAGCAACCAGAAACATTAGCAAGAAAAAAAGAAACCCATGAGCAGTGGCCAAAAGTATTCTAAATATTCCCAAGCTATTCAGAGCAACACATCTTTGACTTTGTGAATGTTTACAAATGCTTTGCCAGTATAAGACACACACACCCNACTGACATCCTCTGGGGTTCTCATGCCTTTACCAAAGACTGTGGGCTTCATTAACCTGTCAACTGCTGTAATGTGGGCAATTCCTTGGAAACTAAGCACCAGATATAACTAGATTATAGGATTATGGTCTCTGTGTGCATGTGCACAGCTGTGAAGTCTCCCCTCAGAGCCACCTGGGGCTACGCAGACATAAGACCCAGAGCCTTGCAGTTCCATGGACTCCCGCTGGCAACTAAAGTACTTTTTTCCATCAAGGCTTTTGCATTGAAAACATCTACTTGCAATTAATGTTTTATTTTGTTGCTGGCCCACAGCATGCCCTCTGGCAGTACATCAGAATGGTAGTGGAAGAGGCAGAGACATTTGTCAGGAGATGTATATATGTCACAGATTTAGGAAGGAGTTAAGGTGTCAAAGAGAAAATACTAATAATTACAACGGATCAGCTACTCTAATGCTCTGCAGAACTAAGAACTCAAACAGTAACACCTAGAAGTCTAGGAGAAAGGCTTAGTGCATGTATTTAGCTCTTTAGAGCATGGCAGCAATCACTAGGAATACACAGGAGCTTAATAATTGAGACATTGACACCAGTATTTTCCATCTGTTCAAAGCTGTCACACAGATTCTATTTCTGATCCTTCCCATGACTGAAGCAGAAGGATGTATGTGCACAGACTTGCAGGGAAGCAGATTCTCAGTGAATGTCTTCAAATCAGACACACAGGCATACGAGAGGATGCAGCTCCCCATATACACTAACACAGTAGCTTTTGACACCTTGGCAAGATGACTGACAAATGCAGTGGAAGAAATGGCTGACAAAGCTGACATCCAAGGCTTTAGCTCACCATTGCTCATTTTCCATGTTTCTCATTTGTTTGCCACTGTTAGTGTTTCACAGCATTGCTGACAACTGCACAAGGCAACTGTGGAGGGACATCTCACGTTTCTTGATTGCAGAATCTCTTACAACCATAGAATCACCATGACTGCAAAGGACCTCCAGGATCATCAAGTCCAGTCCTCATTCCAACATCTTAACCCCTAGACCATGGCCTCAAGTGCTATATCTATTTGTTGTTTAAATGCCTCCAGGGATGGTGACTCCACCACCTCCCTGGGCACCCTGTTCCAGTGCCCAACCACTCTCTCAAGTAAATAAGTTCTTCCTAAGATCCAATCTAAATCTCCCCTGATGCAATCTGAGGCCATTTCCTCTCATCCTATCATTAGTACTTGTACTGCACTGGGCTCAGACTAAAATATTTTAAAATCTTCTAAGAGGAGAAGGTGTCTGCACCAGCCATCTTTGTGCATTGTGAAACTGCAGCTGTTTGGCTGGGCGGGGGACTTTCCTGTAATGTTGATTTTTGCAAGGGTTTTTAAGAGCTCAGAGTGGGATTGATTATCATTGAACAGGTCACCAGACTGCTGGCTAGACACCTCTACTCCTAGGGTGTCAATAAAATGTCTGACAAGTTTTAGCTATTTTGGGCACCACAGTATGTTGAGCTTTGTTTCCTGCCTTGGGAACAGAAGCCCTGTTGCTGTTCCAGGAGGGACAGCTGCTTACATACCCTTGGATTTGACCTAGGATTACACAGAGGCAGGCACATCCAGTGTTTGGCAGCAGTGTGAACAGAATAAGAGAGTTTTGCAAAGATTTCACAGAGGAAAAGACTAAAAAGCACCTCCTAGTCCTTGACTCCATATAAAGAAATGGAACATAAAGTCCCAGGAGTTATCTTCTGTCAGAAAGCTCACAATTGTGCAGTAATTCCAGCTCTCTATCTGGCCCCTGTGTTTGCCAGAGACTGATGCTCCCTCTTTGGTCACACAGCCATGTGTATGGTCTCCTGGCCCATGGAATCGCAGGCAAATGTGGGAGACAGTGGGAGAGACAGGGTGAGTGGAAGTGTGAGAACGATTCTGGTGGATCCTCCTTGGGTTTTGGGGGAGTTCCCATCGCACGGAAGATGCTTCTTTCTCTCCCTTGGCCCATGAACATCATGGGCTGATGGGAAGGAGAGGGAAAGCCTGGCATGGAGCTCACCTGCCACTGAGGAAGACAAATAGCAAACTCTTAAAGTAGCCATGAAGAGGGAAAAGCAATTATAATTTGTGAAAGTGGCAATAGATAACCAGTTACCATTCAATAGCCCTACCAAGATATCTTGGAGGGTATCTCCTATCTACATATCTCAGAATTTATTCAATTTCTTTAATTTATTCACGTTCATTCCAAATTCAGTGCCAAGAGCACATTGGCACCATGGAGGACTTTTAATATTTCGATTTGTCGTATCATCAACCTGCCTTGGAAATGAGGTTCAACTGAGGAGGCAAAAGACAGATTTCTTGCCAGTTAATTTGGTTTTTATTTAATAGCGGCCAAAAATTAAAAAAAAGAGGGAACGGGAACACTTTGTTTCTTCCTGTGGCTTTAAGGTTCTTTGAAAAATCAGTTATCAAGAGGTGGCCCTTTTTAGGAGATTCAACTGATATTATGAAGTTCAATTAAGCTTATTGAAAGGAGATTAAGAGACAATTTAATCACAGTTTGTGAGTACCTACATAGGGAGAACATTTGATACAAGAGGGTTCTTTATCCTAGCAGACAAGGGCATTAAATTGTTGGAAGTTGAATTCAGCAAATATTAAATTAGAAAGGAAATTATTGAAATTATTTTTTTTAACAGCAAGGGCACTTTACCATTGGAACAAGTGATCAAAGGACACTGGAAAGACTGGCTTCAAATCAAGATGAGATAAACTGATTCCCATAGTCACGCAGGTTTAGGGTTGGGAAGCTTCAGCCTGGGGACTACATGTGACTGCTGACCACAGGTCCTTGGGGATTGTCTCATTTGTGCTAGGCTGAGCCCCCTGCAACAGGGTCCCTTGGAAAGGTGGGAACCTGCATCCAGGCTCAGACCACTGTGATGTGCCTGGGGCGAACTTCAGTAATAAGGGGTTGCATCCTGCCTGCAGTATGGCTGAGCCTCCCGGCAGCAGCTAGCAGGCAGAAATCAAGCTAGTCCAAATCTGAGAGAACTTACTGGCACTGTAGATTCGAGTACTGTCCTGACCAAAAGCTCTGACTGTAAGGAAAAAGGAAGTACAGGACTATTTTAATCAAGGTCTAAAACCCCAACTGATTCCGATCCTGAGCTGTAAAAGTACAAGACTCCTTTCCCAAACAGTGCAAGGCACCTCACACCACAAAACTACTGGGAGCTATAAATCTCCTAGAAGAGAATTTATTTTTCTCCTAATTTTCATGTTGGCTGCAGTCCACTGTCTTCCCACTACCAGTTGTGACATCTAGGTGTAGCAGTGATGTAAACATCAATATTTTACTGCCAAAGAAGAATACAAAATGAAATTGATTTCCAGCAAGTACAAAGGAAATACAACAATGGCTTTCCTATTGAATCCTCTGCAGATTCCAGATAATGGATTATTCATAGACCTTCATCTCATAATAAGGTGCCCTTTATTCCTGGAATTTGAAGTATTTCTCTCTTAAACTGCGATTATTTTCTGATTCCATTACTGAGTTCGGTTTTACACGGTGGTACAATTTCCTTATCTCTCTCTTAAAAGTCATTGCATTAGACTGTGTAAATGAAAACAGCAACATTTTCCATGTGCATTTTTTTCCCCATATTTGTGAAGTTCATTTAAAAAATAAATCTGAGTGATACTTCCTAGCATTGCAAAATGGTGTGCAATGGGAAATGCAGCTGTAACTTGCAGGTGCTTCTAACTGATATATAAACAACCCTGCTTGGCCACATACAGCAATGGCTTTTAACAAACAGCAGAAGCATCTGTAACTCCAGTGATGGCTGCCCATTGGAAAAGACAGCAATGATGAAGAATATCTGTAATAGGCATGAACCCAGTTCAGCTATGAACACTTTTCCTTCAAGTGTTCCTAGTCGACCACTTGCTCACTCAAAGTCAAGTGTGTACACAACTTCCTTGCTGATTGTGGCTTACCGGAGGTGAAAAACATGAGCTCCAGGGGCTTTGACTTTGCTTGTTTGTTTGTTTTGTTTAATACAAGGATGTATTTTAGTTTGGCTCTTTTTTGGGAAGCTCAGCTGTGAAAACACTGTGCAGCTCAGAAATCCCCTGCTAGCTGTTGAAATCTGTGCTGTTGTGTAGAAGGTAGAATTCATCTTTCACAGATCAAGAAGTTCTCTAATTACCCAACACAGTTACTCATGTTTCTATAGATGCTTTATTTCTGTTGCATTTTTTTAGATATAAAACAAAGCTATAGACCGATTCCCAGTCAGCACCACACAAAACCCACCGTAGCATTTTCAATTTATTTTTTAATGGGATTTTAAAGCCCCTACTGCATACAGTTCAGCCTATTATTCTTCAAGAATAATCCTGTATTAAAAGAGGAGTGATACAATGATCTTACTGGCTTTTACCCTCTCTGGCTTCAGACAAGCTGAACTTTAAGGGCACCGTTTTCATTTGTGAAATGCATACTAATTTTATGGGGTATTAGATGGCTTAATTAATATTGCAAAATTTTGATAGGGTCAGATGTTAGACCCTCCAGAAGAACTGGTTGTAAGGCAGATAAAACCTTTGTCCACTATCAAGTATTCCTTTTCAATGAGTTTCAAACCCTGATCACAGGCACAAAATGAGACTGGGCCACCTTACTGTCTCCAACACTGCAGCCCTGTGTGATGCTGGTGACCTGTTAGTGTTACTTTGAGGAAAAAGCACAACTAAAGCAACTTTAGCATCGAACAACTGCCTGTTTAATAACACAGTTTACCAGAGGCAGCTCACTTTGCAGGAGAATTGTAGCACAAGATAATTGACTATAATACAGTTATGGGACTTTGCCTGTGATTTGGGCTACACACCTACACTTGTGGTCAATTGCAGAGCCTGCAAGTGTGAGCATGAAGGCATAATTAAAGGTTAGTAAGAGGTGGGCACAAAAAGAATAGTTTGGGAATTAAAGTCCACTCATTCACTCTGGTTGTAGGGACATGAACAAGCTCTCAGCTATGCAGAGTTCAAAAGGTGCCCGTGCAGGTAGTCCCATTGCCAGAGATCATCAGGGCAACAAAGGCTACCACATACCTGAAAGAAACATCTTTTTGGTACGCTTTTTTCTTTACATCAGAATTTACATGCTCAAATAAAGAAAACTCATTTCTGCAATTCTATCCATTGAGTAGTCAAGATGTAGAAGTCCAGCCAAACTTGACAGTGCTCAGCAAAATGTCCCAGTGGTAGTACATCAATGTACAGCCCCTTGATAAGAAGGATGTGCCATTCAGAGTTCAGATTAATGAAATGAGATTTAGGAGGTCAGAGCTGTAGTTGATTTCTTGTTATCCTGTCCTCTCCATCATGACCTTAGATACATCACCTCTCCTCGCTATTTAAATTCCCTACCCATAAAGTGGGAATGATAATACACACCTCCAAGGAATGCCACAGACCTCATTTGGTAACATGCTCTTGGAGATCTTCCACATGGAACTTACCACAGTAGTTAAAAATCCATGTAAGAAATCTTTCCAAAATGAGTTTGTTTTCAGGATTTTGTGATCCAATATAACCTAACAAAATGCTACTCAGAAAGAACTCAGGGTAAATTCTGGGTGCAACACCTACAGGTTCTGAAATGGTTGCAGTCCATAAGGATAAATGTTGAGAAGCCAGGAGCCCACACCTGCCTGTTATGTGCAGAAATACTGTATTCGGGAGAGCCACCCACCTGTTGTGGGATGATTGCTTGTTGTGATGAGAATGCAGAAAAAGCAATATATGGCCCACATGATTAAAGTCAGGAAGCAAAAAAGCCCACTGTAAAGGCAGCAGCCCAGAATGTGTGTCAAAAGTGAATTATGGAAATAACCTCGTATATCCACGGCAATTTCACAGAGCCATTCTGATAACAATGAACATGACGGTGTGCAATAGGAATAACAATGCCTAGAATTATTTCAACCAATATGTTTTTTAAGGACAGTCACTTTAGTTTTCTCTTCGTGTCTGTAAATGGTAGCTGAATTAATGATAGATATGACTCAAGCAACAAAAGATTCTGCATTACATGCTATTATCTGCCCTCTCTTTCTGCCTGGAAATGGTATGAAGATATTTCTTACAACTGAACTGCAGACGATCTTGTACCTAGTGAACCATAGTTTGTACAGAGAAACTAAGAGGCTGAGGCTGGGGAAGAACAAAAAGTCTCTCAGGTCGCTTGGTGATTGCCTGCAAGGTTGTAGGGATCTGTGTAGTTTAATATTTCACTGTAATGCAATTTCCCTGCTGGGATCTCAAAGCACTTCACAAACATTAATGCTAAGATTCACACATGGTTATTACTTTGCATGGGTGATTTCCAGGGCTCAGTTTTGCTGCTGTTATTAAGGCAGAGCAACACTGGAGTGTTACTGAGGGACCTTGTATGAAAAGGCACCACTTCATATCAGCAAGGGTAGACATGATCAGGCTTCAGTGAGACAGTCCAAGTGCATAGCTGTGCAAAAGGAGACACTGAGCAACTTCAGTGAACTTAAGTGGAAAGGAAAAAAATGCTTGTCACCCTCATGAGGCCATTATGAAGCAGACCAAGGGCACGGAACAGCGGCAGGCTCAGTGTGAAAGGATGTCGTTTAGGCATGGGGGATTATTATTTTCTGGGCGCAGCTGGAAGGTGAATGAATAGCAGTAGGGGCTGCCTCTAACCCTTAAGTGGGAGGTGTGAATGGTGGAGCAACAGTCCTCCCATCATTCCGTCCAGTCACTAAGGCTGCCCCGTGCAGTATGTGTATGAGGCAACCAGACATTCTGTGCCTCTGGCCTACCTCAGGCAGTCCTATACTCCTCCTTCTCCCACTAGCTTCATTACAAAAGTCCATGCATGTCAAGTGATATCACCTTGACTGTTCATTCCCACTGGACTCTTTCCTACAGGCATGTTTTAGAGCTTAAGACTCCAAAAGCACCTCTGATCATCTTGATCATCGTGCTCTCTCTCTCTTATGAGGTTTTTATAAGACAATATATCTGTTTTTAAAACAAACAAAGAGAGAAAATCTTAACTAGGAAGTAAAACAAGCCCAAACCCATCTCATGTTTAGTCAGGCGATGTTGCTATGAGCATCACCCCAATACCCAACTGCAGACATTATTTACCTCCTATGCAGACTTCACCCCTGTACCTGTATGTTTTGATTAGATTAGGATCCCTCCCCTCAGTCCAGAACAGAGCAATTTGTTGCTATTCTTTCAGCAATTCAATTTTGCCTGATGTTGCAGGGAACAGCCTGCATTCAGAAAGCAAGAAAGGGCATTACTTTACTTTTACCAGTCTGCTTTAAACAAATATTAGAGAGCAGTGCTCCCTTGGGTACCATTACAGCAAACAGCAATTTTCAAGCAAGCTCTAGAGCAGATTGCTCCTGAGATGCTTCTGTGCTTGTAGGATGTGTATTATGCACTTATGGCACTTGTGAGGGGGGATGGTGGTGGGGAAAATCTTACTGACCTTATATAGGAATAACAGTGTGCCAGGCTGATGAACTCTGTGGTTTCCTTAATGTGTGTAGGGACTGAGCCTGTTCCACACAACGTCATTTTTCATTTCCTTTCAGAGCGCAGAACTAGGGCTCATGATATGCATCCTTTGGTGCTAAGAATGGGGGCACAGTTGTAGGACGGAAAATGTTTGTGACACATCCATCCCCTGAGCTCTCTGTCCCCACAGGAGACAGCCAACCTGCAAAGCAGCAAAGTCAATTCTCTCTAAGCAGTATTTTTCAGCTCTCCACAGATGAAAGTGCCCACAGAATCAGGAGAGCTTATGGAAAGCAAATGGCTGCACTCTTCCAGCCTGCATTTGGTGGCACTTCACCACCTGGTGGCCTTTCCTTCCCCTGAACTCCCTGGTCGCTATTCTGCTCGTAACCTGCCTTTTTCACTCCTCTGTCCTGCTCGGTCCTTGCCATAGAAATAGTGATGACTTTATCCAGCTCATCCATTGCATACCCCTCTCCCTCCTCACACCCCCAGGCCATTTGGTTCTATTAGGTCCTGCTGCCGTGGCCTGAGTCTGTCTGCCCTGTTCAATAACGTCCCACTGGGGAAGACTCACTGGAGCACCTATAAGTGAGAGGCATCCACATATGTATGAGAGGAAAATACAGTGAACGCAGACTCCCATCACTAAGCAATGGGTAGGTACTGGACTTCAGAATCTGTAGCTCAGCTTTCCTGTGTCACGGGTCTCACCAGCAGAGCTCAAAGGCAAATGGGTTAACAAGTGACTCTGTGAGGAGACCCTCACACAGGTTAAATGCGCTCCTTTTTAAGAAGATGCTATGCTGTGCAAAAAGCCTGATGTCTGCCTGTTCACAGCTTCCTAGTCATGACAGGGAGGAAACCGCACACACTTCTGATTTCCAGAATGAGAGCCCAGAGAGCCCATTCCTTAGCTAAGGAGGATTGGCAATTCTGGGATGGAGCTTGGAGCTGGGTGTTCTGACTGCAGAACCATCCCCAGATTCCACAGATCAGCTCTACTCCCCACTACTGGGACACACAGTCAGTAAAAATGATTTTCTTACAGGTTTGGTTTGTAGAAGCCCTGGCACGCCAAGAGCAATGAGTATGTGCCTGTGTGTATGGTAAGGGAACACGTACTTGGTGGGGTCTTCACACTGCTGAGTACTGGATCAGGCCAGCTATAGAAAATACAGTTGCAGTGTCAGATGTATTGATATTCTGGAGGCATCTGAGCCAGAGACTGCACAAAATTATTTTCAAACAAGAGCTACAATTGGAAAGGCAAAAAGAGAGAGATGGAGAGAACTTTGGAGGCATTTGTTAGATGCGAGCCTCAAGGTTGTATTCAAGCTGCCTTGCTGATGACAGAACAAACACAAGAAAACTTGGAAAAAACAGTGCTTCGTGGATCAAAACGACTAGATTCTGCCACAGATACTTAGTGTTAAAAGGCTTTTCAATGTGGAAAGAGAGAGTAAACCCGATCTGAATGCATGATGGATGGAAAACCAAGATTCTCTTGTACTAAACACAGACTGGCAAGGAAATGTCGGTCAGCATAAAATCTGTGAGTCCTTCTGCAGCCAGGTTTATGTAACAAAGCAGCCATGTCTTACACGCTGAAGCACTGTTCCCCTTTATATCTGCAACTGGGCTGATAGACACGATGCTTAATTCTGCCAAATTTGTCAGTCTTGACCTGCAAGTCTGATCTTCGGAAAATTCTATTCATTGTTGAATAAATAATGCATGGGCAGCCATGCATTTTTCATGGTAAGACTCTGAAAGGCCACTGTAGTGATGCATGTAAATTCAATTTCCACCCCCCTCCCCGCCCCTCTCTCTCTGTCTCTCTGTCTGCACACTCAACTGCTAAATAATTATTGACATCTGACTTGCAGCCTGGTGAGTGGCTGCACCTTCCAGAGAATCCTCTGTTGCTTTCACACCGCTGCCTCCCCTCCCACCCCCCAGTAAATTTGAGGAGAGATAATACCAGGCAAAAGTGAAGTAATCTGTCTCTTTTCCTCCCTCTCCCTCCCTTTTTTTTCCCCATTTCTTTTTCATAAGGCTCAACAAAAACACATGTGTATGAAGTGGAGCAGAACAAAGGGAGCGGCTTGTGGATTTGATATTCTTGCAGAAGCACACTAATCCATGCTATAAAAGCAAAGCTGGTGCCTTTATTTGTAGCTGGTGGCTAAGCTGTGTGTCAGGAAACTGAGCGGGTGATGGGGCTCAGGGCAGCTTTACCAGGCTAGTGACTGAAGGGCTGGGACTGAAGGCAGGAGGAACCATGCCATTGAACAAGAGCTTAGGAAACAAAGCCACAGGGCAAATCTGGCATGATGCAGGTCAGGAGTGGGAATATTAAAACCCTTCAGGTTACTAACCTACACGTTGTTGTTGGTTGTGGGTGAGATCAGGACAAGAGCAGGGTCCTCTGAGCGACTTGTGGATGCTGTAGTTGAGTCAGCACTGAAACACTGCAGCTCTCCAGGAAGTCAGGGAACGGGCTATGATGAAGAAACCAGTGGGGTTTCTCTCAGCTCCAGGTGATAAGGTTGACAAAGATAAGATCAAGAATACTTCCCCTGTGCCATCTAGTCTACTGGGTGAGATTCATCAAGCACCTCTGGTCCTGTTGCTGGGAGGAGAATGGGGCAAAGAGCCTCAAATTCTCCATTGACTTGACCAAACTGCAGCTCCCATCTTGCAAGGACTTGCCAGACAGACTGCTGTAATATGGGAAAGGCAAACTAGTGAAGGTCATTTCAGTCTCTACCTCCTGGGAATTAAGGCTTCCAGATCTGCTCCAGCAGAACCAAAGTACAAAGGTGTATATAAAGGATATCACTTCAGCCATCAGTGTGTTGATATTAGTGTAAAGAGTAAAAGGTAAAGCACCTGGGGTCTGACCGACTTTTGACCCATTGTCAGGTGGAAAGTGCTTGTAGAGTTGCTGCAATTGCATCTGTACTCGAATAATTTCCCCTGTAAAGACTTAGAGGTGATGATTTATGCATACATTGTCCTGATTTGTTCACACACATTTTCAGCTACTAACTTTCCACTTTGGCAAAGAACATGAACATATTTCCCACCAAAACTGTATTGCTGTCCATAGTCAGCAAGATTACTCATAGACGTGAAGTTCAAGCTTAAATGCTTTGCTGCCTTGGGACCTAGTTTTATCATTATATGCTTAAGTTGATGACATTTCAGACCTAAATTCTGATGTTAAATCAGGGTGAAACACGCTGCAGAGCTGTATGCTTCAGTGCTTTTTGGGCTCTTCTTATGAAATACGTGAAGTTGTTCCTCAGGTCAGAAGAGGTTAGTTTGTTTGCTTCTTCAAAAAGAGCCAGGGTTGCTTTCAAGAGAAGAACACAGCACTGGCCACCTACATGGAGAAAAGCATCAGGTTTATTAGTCTGTAGCAGGGAGAAGTCAGGGAGGAAGGAGAGAAAAGTGATGTGAAGCTGAGTCCTGAGCTCTCTTGGAGAATGGAAGGACATGTTAGTCAGTGGTATCCCCTGCTCTTGTCCTAGGGAATGTCATGTACCCATAAGAGCCTAGTCTTCTGTGTTAGTAGTAAAGAAAAGGAATTTATTCAAATGTAATGTAGTGCTTACTTTAAAATAGCAGCCTACAATGAAAGATTTTGGCTAAAGCTACTGGCAAAACACATGCACACACATATAAACCCTTTGCAAATTCTCCTGTTTGTGCTGAAAAGCAGTTTGAAACACAGAGGAGAGCTGACTGCAAACACATCTCTGAGAGAAACCTATCCCAGACAGATTATGGAAATGAAGTGCCCATCTTTACAGATCAATGCAAGGGATTGCACCTCCTGGCGAGGAGGGTATAGATCATTTAAAAGACCTTTCATCCTCTTCACTAGGATTCATCTCCAAAGCACACTGGCCGATGTGGGGCATTAGGGAACCCATCGCCTGTACATTGTCCATGGGCTTCCTTTGCCCCTTTTCTGTAAGATTTTCATTTAGAAGCTGTTAGTAGGGGAGAGTAAAACTGGTTGAGAAAGGAACAGAGTCCCTTATTGGTATCAACCGTTAAATCTTTTCCTCAGCTGCGATTTTATTTGATGGCAAAAATGATGAATTGCCCGATTTCTCTAAAAAATGGCCTCCTCCTTTGGTTTGAAATCCTGTGCCATGTCATGCTTTGTCCCACTTTCAGGGTGCTCTGTCCACATCCATGTCTCTCCCTCCTGCAACAGATTTAGGTAGTGGTTTGTGCTTGGTTGTGCCTCAGTTGCAAGGGATGAGCTGTGCCTTTGCATCCTTTAATTCCAGCCACTGCCCTGCTGTAGGTAGCATTATACCCTGGGCTGAAGATGCCTCATTTGAAGGAGAGCATCACTTTGCTAATGTGCCAAACCTCATTTCCAGCCGAGTCCTTTTCTGCTGCTTGGGAGCCATCCTGTGCACTCCCTGTGAGAGGGAGCTCAGGCTTGTTTCACAAACCCACATGTTGTCTGCTTCTGCATTCAGCACAGTTGTCAATCTTGGTAATGAAAAGGCTGAGGACTAGGGTGGAAAAGCTGTTAAATAAATCATAGTCATGCTTTGCATTTTTAGAGGTTTTTCACATCAGGCTCACAGAATACCTCATGAAGGGAGGTAAATAGCGATGTTCCTCCTTCACAAAGGCAAAACTGAAGCTTGGTGAGATCAAACAGCTGACTCAAGGTCAACCACCAGCCAGTGCCAGAGGAAAAGCTTCAGCCTTCAGCTGTTGCCCAGGCTGAGGTGGCAGGCAATGCTGCCTCTGCTATAGGCTTGAAGAGCTGATTGAAAGAAGGGCCAGGTGTGATGTAAGGGTCATTGACTAGTTGCCGTGCAGTCAGTCTGAAAGGGCAGCCCTGTCAGTATGCGATACAAGGGTTTGATAAAGCACCACCAAAGCTTCCAGTCCCCCAGGTTGTGATGATGTATGCTGAGACCATAAATTGCAGAAGATTCCTTCTGGTCCTCACGCAAATCTTTGCACTTAGTATGTGAGGTTTGTGATTAAGAGATAAACCTTCCTGCTAACACAGAGCATATAGGAACCGTTATAAGATGCTGTGACAACACAGGCATTATACTTTAGATGTAACTGTCTCCTCCCCAATCCCAACACCTTTCAGGCCTTGCTCCACCCCACTCATGCAAGTGTGGGACTGCCACACACTGCCATTCATGTGAATAAGCTGCAAGTTCCTCTGCCCCTTATAACAAACAGCAGCAGGACAGAGGGATAAATGCAAGAACAACCATGGGTACAATCTGTTTTTTGGATATGGAGGGAGAACTCCCCCCCGCCCCCCATCCTGCTACTGCCCCGACCCCAAAGAAAATCACTCCTCCTCTGATTTTTATCCAGACCGGCCTCAAATAGCTGCACCCTGTTGCTAGGCTACCTGGCTGTCTTCTGCACATCTCCATAGCTGCTGGAAACCTCGCATCAAATTGCAGTTCACATATCGGGTTATTTTTATCTTTTTTTGGGAGATGGGGGAATGAATGAGGAGTGGAAGTAAGGAAGATATTCCTTCCTTCCCCTGACCAGCTTGGATCTGCTGGCCATTGGGTTATTTGGTATTTGTCTGAAAAAACCTGTGACTATGAATGGGTGTGTTTCTGCTTCCTTAAATAGGTAGAAGATATGTGGGACCATAATGAAATATCTGGCCAGCTTATAATTACCAAGTGACACCTTTTCTGCTGTTTTGAGTCCTTGATCATCTTTCTTGTGTTCTGCAGCAGCCAGAAAAAGCTTTGCAAAATGCACTGATGTACCAGAAAATCTGTGAAGGGCTGGCAAGTGTGGAAAAAAAAGCTTTTGGCATTTACACAGCCACAAGAACCTTACATGTTGCAGGATTCTTACAACCTCATCATAAAAGAAGCACGACTACGGGGTAGAAAAGTGAAAAATTATTGCAGAGAAGCAGTTTTCATGCTCCCAAGAACAAGGACTGTACTCCCTTGTCCTAAGTCACTCGTGTTACCCAGCCCCAAGCAATGCCCAGTAGTTCTGGGGCTGCTGCATGCAGCAATCTCTAGGGGGCTGTGCTCTGCGGTAGAGGACCCAGCAGCAGCACCAGGAAAGCTGTGAACATGCAGGATCCTATGTGCCACCTTACACATTCAGAGGACCTACTCTATTGTGCTGCTAATGCACAGCATTGTGTATTGTTCTCTGGTTTCTGTTTCACAGCTGGGCAAACTGAGGTTTGCAGAAGCTGACTGACAGCTGGCCACTGTGGCCAAGGACAACCATGGCTGTATCCCGTAAGTCACATCATTGTGCATATCCCATTCGATTAAAAAGACCTTTATAATATATCACCTCATTTATTTTGTGTTGTTTCTGTACAGACCAGCAATAGATTGCAAGGAGATGAACTTGTTTTATGGTTTTCTCTACTTTTCTTCCCATAAAACTGCTGCAGTTAGATGAGGTAAGAAACCCCCTGCAGCTCAGATCACTCTCACTGCTGTATGCTGGGTTACGGGAAAGACTTTTTGATACTTCTTTCAGGTCTTCCCAACAAGAAGTAAAAGCCTTAAAAACCAGCATTTTAATCTTTCCTTTCTCCTTATTTGCATTAACTGAGGTGCTCAGCTTTGAAGGTGGATGTAAAACACTGGTTAAGCTCACCCTGACTGCAGATGGACTATCTGGGACCAAAGCCTCCCAGGGTAGGAAGGACATGGAGGGACAGAGCAATAGCCACTGGGAAAGAGCCACCTTCCAGGTAGCAAAATGATACCCCTAGTTGTTGCAGCTCTGAGATGCAGGTGGAAGAGGAAGAAACCGAGGAGAATACTCCACTGCTCAATTTAAACCTCACCTCCTGAGAAAACGTTCCCAGGACTATTAGGAGAGACTGTTCTTTGCTTTCAAAGACAGATTCCCCCTTAAATCACGGCTGCCAATTATATATGATATAAAGGCAAGCCATAAAACTCAGCCCAAATCAGGTATCCTGCCCTCATTCCCTCTGTTCTCTTGAACATCAAGCAGCCACCCGGGGCTGAGCCCTGGCACTTCCCCATGATGCCGGCAGGAGACGGATTGTTGGCAGCCACAGTCACGGGCTCAATCAGCGACAAGGAGATTATTTCTATTTTCTCAGCAGCTGTTTGAAGGGAAATAATCCTTGGAGAGCCTAATGAATTAGCGTTACGAGAGTTATCTGAACTAATGAGAAGGAGTGGAAATGGGCTGAGGAAAAGGGGCTGTTTTTCAAAGAAAAGCAGTGCCTTTATTGGCTCTCTTCCACTTTGGATGTTCAAAGCCCCTTTTTAAATTTTTTTCTACAGCAATTTATTTCCTGAGTGATTGAAGAACAAAAACAATTACAAACTGTACCAATTTCTTTTTTCCTCTTAGCTTTCTCATTTTCACTTAGCAAGATGCTCAAGACTGGAGACATTCCCATCTTCCCTTTCCCTTCCCCCTTCTGCAGCACTGGCATAATTAGAGACTAGCTAGAAACAAAACCAAGCTACAGTGAGCAGAATTGTTCTGAGCTATGCAGGGCCAGGTATTGTGCCTGGCATGCTGGTGAAATTAAAACTAGAAGATGGAAAAGGAAAAAAGAAAAACCTCTTTCTGGTGCTTCTGAGATCAAAGGAGCAACCCTTGAAATTTGATGGTTGGGAACTTCTGAGAAAGGAGGTTGTTAAACCAGTCCTGACTTCTCTCTCTGTTTTATCAGCAGGAGACAGTGACATTGTTTGAACTAGATACTGACTTTTTCCCCACAGAGGTTGTGTGATGATTTCTGAGTGTGCTCTCCAAGGCTAAAGGTTGCTGGGAGAGTTCAGGAACAGGGGCTGTGTTTGCACTTAAAACACATCCCCTCACAGATGCAGCTAAGCCCCTGGTACTTCTTGCACTGCCTGTGTCCTTTGGGCTAGACCTTTGCATGAGCAGCCAGATATAGCTGTGGATCTCACACATCAGTTTGTGCTCAGCTCCACACCAGTGCCACAGCTTGTTGTTCCTATCTTTGAAGAGGCTGGTGCTCAGAGCTAAATGCAGCAGCACTTTTGCATTTCCTGTCTGTGCTGTCCCACACAGGTGGATGCAGCACCTGGAACAAAGTTCAAAGAGGTGTGGGTTTGCAAAGTTACTACTTTGCTCCAGGCCGACGGTTGGTGGTTGCTGCTGCCCTGCTTGGCACAGATTTTGGCGTCATTGCTCCTTCACCTTCACCAGACCTCATAGCAGAGCCTTTGCTTCCCTGGAAAACAAAGACCTCCTTTTTCTCAGGTTTTACTCTCTTTGACACAAATATTATTTTATTGCAAGATGTTTGCTCATTGTTCCTTTCTGTATTAATGCTAAGAAAGCAGAGAAGGGTTAGTCCATTAAGATATAAAGGGAAGGATCTCAGTAAATGCAATCCTGGATCTGAATCCCCTCTCTTAGTAGTTGGCCCTGATGCTATGGACACAGGCCATCCTCCAGCACTGCCCGAAGGATAGTGTCCCCACAATCTGCCACATGGTCCTCACTGCCCTTTGGCTCTGCTGAGCTTCTGGTATGGTCACTCCTTGATGACCTTCAATCAAAACAAATTAAACTAGCAGTGATCTACAATTTAAAGTAGCTCAGCTCCCTTCACTGAAATAAGCTAAAGAGCAACGGGACAAGCACTTGGCAGGCAGAGGTGAGAGGCTGGTTGTGATCCATGGCAGCCAGGCAGCTATGGACCTATTACACATACCTCCTCCTGGAACAGCCTATTATTTACACTACCTACACTTTGTTCTTTTCCCACCGTTACTTCAGTCTATATGCAGCTTCTCTCCCATGTGCTCTTCATTTCAGCTGCTCTGGTTCCTGTCCATACTCCAGCCCAGAAGCCTCACACGTGGTACCACACTACACCAAGGCCAGCAGGAACACATGAACAAATGCCATTGCAGGGTGACAGCACAGTTTTATTCCACGTGCAGAAAGAAGCAAATGGACGGTGCGTCATGGCAGCACTCTCACCTCCCCATGCTTCTGCAATTTGCAGAGGGAGCTGCAAAGGGAATAGGGTCAGTGGAGCAGTGCAAAACCTTTCTTATGGCTCATAAAGTGGGTTTGTCTGAAAGTTGTGTCCTGGGATGCCACAATCTCCCTGGTGCCCTGCCCTTTTGCCTGTAAAACCTGGAAGACATCCAGAGCTGGTTCAGTGATAATTTTTCTGGCATGGCAGAGACTGGCAGGTGGTGCAGAACTAATACATTCACCACCATCCACTTTACTCCAATGCAGAGAGGTGTGCTGGGGTGGGCAGAGGCATGACCTCAATGCAAAGTGCTACAAATGCACAGAACTGGTGGATGATCCAATAGGGGTCACGGCCAAGCAGTGTAAACTAGAGCATCTCTAAGCAGCTGTAAAGTGTACAAGAGGTTTGTGGGGTCCAATTTTCTCTAGGGCATGGGAACACCTAAACAATGTCCCATCTGCCTCCTTCACCTGGCCTGCCTTTTTCTTTTGTGTGGGTATGTGTAAATTCTAGGACCAAAAGACAGCAACAACCATCCATATGAAAAAGGAATTGGCAATCCTTGTTCCTTGAATCCTTGTTCCTTCTTCTGTTTTACTTCACTGACAAAGAACATCTCATACTCCAGAAATGTAAAAATAATACATGAAAGGCAGCAAGTAGCTTAAATACTTAGAAATATGAGTGAATCTGACTGATGGAAGTTAGTTGCTCAAAATAAAATGTGTAAAGAAAACATGAAGCAAAAGAAATGGAGAAAAGTTAACATGTAAATTCAAAGTTTAAAACTTGCCTCATTTACAAATCTATGGTAGGGAATTTGTTTAGAAATAGATTAATTTTATGTTCACTGTCTCTCTAAAATTATAGTTTCAAAATTACATGAAATATTCATGGCAGATGGGGAGGGAACTAATATCACCTGTGCTTTGCTGTGCAAATGAAACAAACCGAAGTGAAAAAGACAGTCAGTGACTGAAGAGCTTTTCATTCCAGGAGTGTCTGAAAAAAGCAAACATTGCTCTCCTGTATTCAACGATTACAGTGCTAATGGCTACAGAAGAACCTAGACAGAGAAATTTTCAGCCTCTCTGAAATTCTCTGCAGCTTGCAATTACACATAGTCAAATTTATCACGGATGCCAGATGGCACAGCTAGCATATTGGCAGGGATTTTTGAAAGAAAAGAGGAAAAATAGCTGGTCCATTCTGTGCCTAGTTTGCCTTCCTTTCTCCCTCCCACCCACCATAACCTTCTCTTGCTTTCTCTCTTAACGTAAATTTCCCCTTCTCTGAAAACCAGTAATCTAGGGAAAGAAACAATCCAACTTCTTTAGGGTTAGGCCTTCATCTAAGATCCCTGTAGGTTTTCTGAGCTGTAAACGTGTGAAGCCACTTAGTTCAAAGGCTTTTCTTGAAACTAGCCATATTGTTTTCATTGGGATGAAGATGAGAAATGAGAGTAGAGGCTGATCTTGCAAGACCCTTACACTGTAATCAGAGAGTAGGCTGTTTGCTGGATAGACAGAAAGGCGGACATGCAGATACTGTTTTCAAAACCTTAACACAGTAAAGGTATTTCTTTTGTGTCAACAGCTAAGTTCACCAAAAAATCCCAAATCAAATCCTGCTGCTGATTCCATGCACCCCCAAAATGCCTGCTCCAGATTTTTGCAAGGGCTTGGAATCATGTTTGTAAGTGCTCAACAACCAGCTGCATCTCTTGTGTCACTTGTGGCCACATTTTCAAACCATCTCAATACCCTCCAGGAGCACTGTGACATGCAGTCTGCTCCCTGCCTCAAAAGAGACAAAATTCCTTTGAAAATCTGGCCCAGATGGTCAGTGCCAATCAATTTTGGAAAAGCCTGTAATACCCAGAAAGTACTGAGATAGACATCTCAGAGTGATGAACAGAATGATGGCTCTAGGAGGAACATGGACTTTATTATCTTTAATAAGGTGAGGAATTCATGACAAATCTTACTATAGTTCTTTATATTAGTATAAACTTAGATCCTCCAGTCTAAGGAGGATTGAATAATTTGAACTGCTCATTTTGTTTTCTTTGAGAGTTAATTACCTGACTGTGTCCGGAGATATACACCCTCATTTACCTATTTATCCCTGTGTCTATCCCTCCATCCACCTGCTTTTATTTTACTTGATTATTTATGTCCCATCATTCCAGGGCTGTTTTCACAGCTCATGACTGTGTTGTCAGGTGTAGAATTTCCAGATCTTTTTTCTGAGCAGTGTTGATAATTCTCATTCTCAGGATATTATAGGTTAAAAGCTTTTCTCTTCCCCTGTGCACACTCTCTCTATATGTTTAAATGAACATCTAGAGGCAAAATAAGGCAGAAAGTGAATGATGCAATTACTGTAACCGCCTTTATTCTCAGCCCTTGTATATAGCACTGCTCTAACCCTGCAGATATAGACTTGTCACACTGCTTCAGTTTTTTGATTTACATTCCCTTCCCTGCGTGGGAAGGTGTGGACATATCAGGAGGAGGAAAGAGACTGCACAGGCAAGAAATGGCTGCTGCCTGCTTTCAGCAGCCTGTCTGAAATGTGTACAGCACTCATTCTTCAGCAAGTCCTAGGGTATGTGCTCACTTTCCCTTTTGGCCAAGGCTCTCTGGTGGATATTACTTACGGCAAACTGGAAAATGAGTTCACATCAGTCTTGCCCCTTTTGTGTTCCCCAAGCCTTTTGCCCCTCAGGGGTCCATGCGCTGATTTCAGCTTCTAGAAGTGTAACAGCACCATTGGCATGCCTAAGAGAGGTTATCCCTCAATAGAATGAGGATAATGCTGCTAGTACTCCCCAAAAAACCTCAATTCTCCCAGATACTTTGGTTAGAGACTAAATTAGAGACAGCTATGCTCACGTTGGTCTTCCCTTCTGCAGTACCTTGCAGGAGATCAGTGTCTGCTGATTGCTGAGTGTGTCTGTGTTTGTGAACGCATCAACCTTCCACACACTGAGAAATAGTGATGAGTGGTTATGAAATAGTCTTCAGAGCACCACTGGAAGGTAAGGAACAATTATCAAAACCAGGAAACCCAAGACTAAAAAGAAATAGCTGGAGGTAAGAACGAATCAGTCATGGCTGTAGTGTGATGAAGTCTGCAAGCTTCGTGGGATATGCCTATCATCCCATTGAGATGATGTATCCTTCCCACATTTAAAACAAGAGAAAACGGATATCTCCTATCAAAAGTCTATCATCTCATTGCTCAATTACTCATGCAATCATGCTTCATTTCAGTCTCAGATTTACTCTGCAAAGCCAGGTGTGATTACCTACATTGTTTCTGCTAGGGGAAGGTCCTGATGGCTCTATTCAGCTCTGACAATAACCTCCTAAACACCTACCAGGGAAGCCCTTGGAGCCAAAGAATGAGAATTAAGCAATCAGGTGCTTGTTCTTGGGCAAAGTTCCTGTTCTGTCCCATTACACAGTGGCCAGTACAGCTCAGTGCAGTCCCAACAGTGCAATTTGGGACAGCGTGGTAGAGATTTGCTTTAAGCTGTTTCAGTGCTTGTAACAGTATCTTTGGGAATGTGTTTTAATCCCCCTAGGTGGAATGACCAGAATATGGCCTTTTCTTGATAGCTGTGAATAGTCTATCTCAGGCTTAGACAAATATGACATTCTCTTAATGCCTTATCTGTGCTTCTTGTCAAGCAGCTCTTGATGACTGTCAATAACCCATTCTTTTGTATGGGACCCAGGTCACCTTTACTGTAGTCTAGATAATGCTGTTCCATGGAAAAGAATGAAAGGAATAAAGCACAAAGGATGGCAATTCTATACAGAGCCTCCTGNGACTGTCAGACCTGGCCATAACAGATCTCCCCTGAGCTTTCAAGATCATGGTGTGTCATAGATGTCTAGATCATTTCCCTAGGAATCATGAACAGCAGCCCCCTTAGGAAGGGCAGAGCTGTTGTACAGATTCCCACAGACAGCACTTGAAAACCAGATGTGTGAGGGTCCTTCTGTCCACCTCCTGAGCCAGGATGACAAAGCCTTGGTACAGCTGAGACACGGCAGGTCAGGAACCATTGTTCAACCTCTTTTTCTTTGAAATATAGTGGTGAGATGGTTATAGCTGCCTCTGCCTGCAATAGCTTTTTAGGATTGAGGGAATGTCTGGTACTTCTTTGGCATTTAACTTCCTGGATTTGCAGATTCTCACAAAGAGCTTGAATAGAGGATAGTGAACAGGAGGAGTTTCCTAATCATTGTGAGGATCCTCTAGGAGCAGCAAATGGAACCTGAATCCACAGATCTGAGTGTTCAAGGCCTCCACAGAAGGTAGTGACTTGACACAGTTCTCTTAGGCAATGGGGCCAGGAAGTCTACTGCTTCTCCCAAGTATTTAAAAGCAGCTTAAGAGCCATCACTCCAGAAAATGAAATTAAATGCTTGTTTTATTCTCTTTCTTTCCCATCTTTTGCTACTAAACATGCCACCTCCAGTATTCTTTTCTCTACACTTGCCCCACATGCAGGGCTTGGGAAACTCCTCAGACGTGCAATGCACTTTGCCATAATGCTCAGGAAAATGCGACAAGATAGCAACAGCTGCGTCTGCTTTGAAACTGCAATTTTCCCTGCCTATTCTTCTTCTGCTTTGGTGTGAATCAAAGCATTACTGAACAGTGGGGAGGCCCTCCTCTCCTCCCCGCTTTTGAGCTTGTTGTTATTTAACAGCACAACACTCTATTTATTAACTCCTGCCACTGTAAATGTGTTGGAAATGAGGAGTTTTCCATGTGTGTGGGAGACCCCTTTGACAAAAGGAAAGAAAGCAAGGGAAAAAAATAATGCTGCAGATAATTGTCTTGGCATTCTAAAGAAGAAAGGCAGAGGTCTGTGCCTGGAAAACAGCTTGTCATTTAACTGTAACAAGGAACGACTGCAAACAGATTTCCTACAGACACTGGCCACATACTGAACTGATTAAAAATTGTAGGCTTATTGATTGCTGCATTCTTTCCCCTGGCCACCGTGCTTTGTCCTGTCTTGGGAGGTTTGGCCATGACATCTCCATAATCCCAGGACATTACTCAAGGCAACATTCTATGCCAACGCAGTCACAGGCAGCAACAGGGCACTTGCTAGGCTGCACTGCTCTCCCAAGGAGAATGCTGAAGATGCTAAGAGGACCAGGGGTCCCAGCTTTCTAGTTGCCTTGCTGGCAGGATGCAGATGAGGAATTTTATTTGTCTACATTCAGGGCCTTCTCTTTTTAAATGGCCTCAATAGTTTTCCCCCCCGCCTTGATTTAAGGCTGAAATATGTGCTTCTGATACCACAACTTAGGGGGTTTTTTTGCCATGGTTAATTCTAGGTTAGCAGGGCTGAAATACACCTCACCCACCACAGGGTAGCAGCTGCTGGAAGCCTCATCCTTGAAAAGAATGAGTGAGAGCTAAAGACAGCACTGAGAAGTCCCAAAAGAGGGGCTACAGCCCCCCCTATCATCCAGCTAGCATCTGTGCCTGTCTTAAACACAAACAGATGTACAAACAAAGCCATAAATGAAACCAGTGTCCTAGACCATGCTTTAATGTTCATGCTCCACTCTACCTACAAAAACAAGTGTTGCACGCTAGGAGGAGTGGTCTCCTGCATCTGGCCTTTTCCTTCTACTCATCATGTTTTCACCGCCCTACAGCAGGTTCAGTATTCCAGAAGAGCAAGAAGCACCTGCCCATCCTCTGTTCATTGAGGGACAGCTCTCTTTCAGGGCTAAGAGACAATAAGAAAATCAGAGTAGACATTGCAGGTCAGGATGGGATCCAAGCTCACAGGGTACAGAGAAGGTAACTGTAGTCCTGGGCTAGTGATGGAGCAATGCTCTATCTATGGCCCCACAGAAAACCCACAGTGACCTTGCCACAGCACTTACTTCATGTGAGACTGGGTGAATCCAAGACATGGTATGGTTGATACCTGAAACATTCAGTGTCAAAGTTTCCATGAATTATTTCCCTCTGAAGCCAAAAGTCTCACCAGAAATTTGCACCCATTTCTGAAGTATTTGAAAAATGCCTGCCTGCTAAAGCATCCCACTCGAGCAACATTCTGAAACAGTCTTTGCCAATCTAATCTGTAGGAACTGAGGGTCAGCAGATCACTAGTCACTTCCAAAAACTGCTCTCTCAGTTCAGCCCAGAGCATCTTAATAGGAGATAAACCAATCAGTTATCACCAGCCCTGCACCCTCTGAGCCACAAAAACCATAAACCGTGCCACTTTAGGGAGACGATGTCTGAGGAAAGGGTTAATTCTGTTTTCATTCCTTTTATAAATAATTATTTGTTGTCACCATGAAGAGTGACAGATAATAATAATAATAATTACGTCTGAAGTAGACCGTTCACTCACTTTCTGTCAAAGGGGCTAAGTGCAAATCAGCTAGTCCAGGGTTTTTTAAGAGCTCTCATAATTAGGTTCCTACCATACTATTCCCTCTTTTCTTACAGAAAGGGGGAACTGCCTTGTGAAGTATCAGAGAGAGTTTTGACTAATAATAGAAGCTTGCTTGAGTGATGTTTGAAATCCGTGGGGGAAGGGAGAGAATGAAACAAACAAGGACAAGATTTATCCTGCAGCATCGATGCATTGTCATTTTCCCCTCGTTTTTTCCCTAGTTGACGTGTAACGTTTGAGAGAGTTATAAAATGGTGCTTAGCTTAATACTGTACTTAATACTTGGCTAAATCTTTTCCCTGATCATGTCACCTTTTCGTTCAGTGACTCCATTTCTCATCTGTGAAGTGGAGATGATAGACCCTTTCCCTCAGTCTCCATCTGTGTGGTCAATTTAGCCTAGAGAATTTTTGAAACATAGAGTATTTCTCACCCTTATACAGCACACAGTACAGGGCCATTGTTCTTAGTCTGATCTCAGATACATAATTATACCAAAATGCAGCCTGTACAGACGTTGATTAGTGATGCTGAACCCTGCAAACAGACACAGCCAAGTGGGGCAGACACAAGGAACAGAGAAAGGGCACAAGTTGATGTCCACAGAAAAGGGAGAAGATAAGGTGTTGAAAGCTAAGTGGTGAAATAGTGGCAGTATGTGAGAAATGGCAGTGTTCATGGAAAACACCTATATAATAATTACTGATATTTCAAAAACTGGTTTGTAAAAGCATGCATGGAACTCCTACAGCATGAGCTTCCCCCCAGAGAGCTGGTGCAAGAGCGGATGGTTTTTATGATAATCCCATGAATTCAAGACTGGTCTTGAGAAGAGAATTTTGCAAAATGCCTGGTGGCCATGTAGACAATAGGGAAGTGTCTCCAATGGCAATGAAAAGCACTTTCCCTAATGGGAAACATCCTCATTATTCATACTATGCCCTTGCACTGTGTGGTTCTTGGGGTGGTGAAATGTAGGGTGGATCCAAGTCTCTGAGTGCAGCTCCAAGCTGTCTAATTGCTGCTAATGTTTTTCTCATTGGTGGGCACAGGAAACATAGGTAATTAAAACCACCATTAAACTGGCACTAGGATTGTGTCGTACAGCACCAAAAGACAGGCACTAGTCTTCCTGCATGAAGGATGCCCGTGACTCCAGATCCCCAGCCAGCTCTCTTTGAACATTTTGTACAGTATGTGCAACAATACTAACGAATGCAATTAGGATGAATCACATAACAAGGATGAATCAAGGGTACGAAGGGGATCTGGCTTCTCAATAAAAACTAAACCAAAAACTATTCACTGTGTCTTTTTCAGAGCTGGAATCGCTTGAGCAGAATAGGCTGCAATATGATACTTCTCTCTTCTTTGGCCCAGAAGGGCAGCTATGGCAGCCTTTCATATTTTCAAAAATAGTTATACTTGGGTTCTTCTAGAAGGCCTCATCAGATAACATGCTTTGAGCGTAAGGATGGTGTGACAGCAGTTTTTCACCAGTGATTTCTGTTCAAGGTAAAGGCAATTATTATCCTTGTCACTGAAGAAGAGGACATTCTCCATTTGCCATGTCAGAGTTTGGCTGGACAATTATGACACTTCCAGTGCTTATTTCCTTATTTTCTGGTAGATTTGTCTGAGAATCCAAGACCCACCTCTAGGCTTGAATCCAAAGCCTGTTTGCAGCTATCAGGGTGCATTAACACCAACTTGAAAGTATCAGTTCAAGTCCCCTTTGCAGATCAGACTCTAATGGTGATGATAAACCACTATGTCCATGCTAACAGGCCTTTATAGCTCAGGTTTTAGAGCTCTACAGACAGGAATGTGCAATAGTATCCAAGGAAATAAAGCTTCAGTGCAACACCCTGCACTTACTCATTTGGCAGATGATCAGGACAGATTGCCAGGCTGAGCACCTGTCCTGAAATTAACTTTGCACCACATTCAAGCAACACCATTAATGCTAAGACCAGGCTGACAGCCAGAAATATGGAGAGACAATGTGCACAACCCCACTGCTTTGTCTTCTCTTTGCCTCATAGCAAAGGCACCTACCTACCCGGAGCTTCCACTGTTGAGTGTCTTCATGCAGACTCTCAGGAAAAGGAAAAAAGGGTGCAAAAATTCATAGGCACAACAGAACCTAGAAGCCAGACATTCTGTCAAAGCTACCTGGATTTTGTTGTGGACATGAGAAAACATAAATCATTCAGAAGGACAGCTAGGAGACAAACCAAACAGAAAATGCTAATGACTTTCCCCACAACTCATCTCTGTACTGGTGGGCAAATGCTGAGCAAAGAATCAGTTTACCTCTGTCACTTCACTTTCTTCACTGATGCAGTTGAATAAATACTGTTGGTCCCTTTCTGGAATACGCATTAGCTGGTTTTTAAGTATCAGGCCAGTAGCCCCAAGGGTGTGCTGGAAAGAACCAACCAACCAATTTCACAGCAAATAATTTATTCTACAAACATTGCTTCCCTTCCCAGAGCTTGAATTGGTTCTGGGTGGTTCACAAAATTCTCAGATTTATTTGTTATTCAGAAACACTTATAAATTTCTTCCATAAATAATGATATTGGGCTGCAGATTGTTCACTAGCAGCCTTTTGTGAATAGCTGTGATTCACTGTACGGAATTCACACTGTTGTTTGATAATTTAGCTATGTTTTGTGATACTGTCTCTGACCAGATGAATTATACAGCTCACTAGGGAATGTGGAATGAATTGTGATTCATTCAGTCTTGACTGGCCATTTCTAGGCAAAGTGGGGGAAAGTATTGAAGTGTGGAAGTTTGTTAGTGGCAGGTATGTTTCTTCATCCACTTAACTCTGACATAATTGGGAAATTGCTTCTCTGATGTCAACAGAAATGCTGACTGTAAAACAGAGGTGAAAAAGACATACAGACAGGATTTCTGAAATATTCCAGTCACAGGGGGGTTCCTAGCTGCCATCTAGTTGCAGATAATGACAAGAAGCAGAACACCTTTTTAGCCATTGCTTCATATAAATTGCATGGGATTTTTCCCAGTGAATCTGGTGTACTTGCGTATTTGTGAGTCAGCAGAAGGAGTTCATAAAGGCTTCTCTAGCTGTTCTTTACTCTATTGTGGCATAGGCTATAACAGAGAAGCGTGTTCCAGTTGCAGTGTTAACTCCAGGTAAGCAAGAACAAACATTGGATTAAGCCACATCCTGCCCCAACATCCATCCTCAAATTCAAAGCCAGAGCTTCTTTGCCCATTCTTCCTCCCCTTTGCTGTTAGCTGGCTCTTTTCCCCACCCTGTCATTTGTCATCCCAGCCCCCTTTAGCACTGCTGTGGTGCTGCCTCTGCAGCCTCGGGAAAGGCAACCAGAACTGACAGGATCAGCATCACATGCAGAGCTTCAGGCTCTCGGCATCTCCCTGCACTGGATCACCAGAGAATTCAGGGCAAAAGTGGAAACCTTGATGCTTGCTGTGTCTAGGGGAACACTTTTGAACCTCTTTAGTGAAGCCAAACCCCAAATCCCTTAAATTTGGAGTGAAACACTCTGCAGTCTCCCCTATTATTGTTTAAAGGTGGTAACAAAACTACTCAGAGAAGAGGGTGGTGGGACAATTTAAGTACCAGCTTATTTTACACAGCAGAGGTTGTGCATCACTGCCTTCTTTTCTGAAACAATTTGATTCAATTTACTTTTTAAATTGTGTCTATTTTATTTTTTACAAGGCTATAGGGCAACTCAAGGTGAGAGGAGCAGAAATCACATCCACACTTTCTAAATCCAAACTCAGCTCCCACATCAGGAGTATTGAATATTGAGGCTCCATAAGTAGTACCACACATGTACATAAACTCCATTACAACTTCCCAAACATTGCCTGATCATAGTGTTTATATCACTGGACACCTCTGCTCTGGTCACACCAAAAGGGCTCCCATTGTCAGCTCTTTTCCATTCCCAGCTTTCTTTCCTTTCTCCAGGTTTCATGAAATGAGACAGAACTCTGAATGTATATGCAGACAGACTCATCTGAATGCTGAAAGCGCTGCAATAGCCATGTTCACTGCTCCAAAGCATCACCAGTCTGCATGTTTATGATCCCTCCCTCTCTGATTTGGATGTATGAAAGCATTTGCTTTTTTTTTCCTAAGACAATTATGTGCCTTTAAGAAACAACCTTTGTAGATAAAAAGCATCCAAGCTGACTTTTCCTAAAAACTCAGGTGGGGGAGGGAGATGCTGTTGTTAATTTGACAAGTATTTTTTGATGTTGCAGGGGATTTCTTTTGTTTCGTTTTCCTCCCTTGTTAATGAAATTCCTAAAGATGAGATGTTGTTGCCATAGAAACTTAGTGCTGGCAGAAACTAACACAGCAGATTTATTCATGCGGCTTGTTAGTCAAACTTGATGCAATAACAGAGAATTAATATTTCAGTCTCATCAAAATCTTGCAGCTTTTCCTTTTCTGCAGAACAGAAGGAAATTCTCAGCCCTGCCCTACTGGACTACATTCCTCACTCCTCTCTGGGCATTGCACCAAGGGCAGCTCTGCTTTATCCACAGGGAGGACTGAATCCCCTGGCTGTTAGCTGCAAGAGGGGTTCCATCTCAGGAGAAGGCCTGAACAGTGACAGCAGAAAAGTGTCCTGCTTTCCTTTTCAAAGCCTCTAGAATTAATTTGACAGAGACATGATTTGTCCACTTGGAGTCTTAACAATCAGAGGGTCTTAACCCTCTGGTAGCACATTCAGTTAATTCTGTATTCTCAGCTACATGTGTTTTGTAACTACTGATGGAAGTGTCCTTGTCTTGTTGGATAAATAAGAATTCACTCTCCTGGAGACAGAGAAACCATGGTGGGGAGGGCAGATGAAAGTGCCATACACATAGCAACTCCAAATAAATCCTAGCAGAGCAGAATTGGGGGTGGAATTTAAGATGGTTCCTTAGCTCTGAAACCTTGTGTGCCTTACTCCTCTACCTTTCTCCTCCTTGTGATTTACTTTTTGCTGATGGGAAACAGCTCCAATCACAGACATGAAAATTGTGTCTTTGTACATTTTATCCTTGCAAATATCACTCCTGTTTACTTACACAGTGCTTCCAAGTAAAGCTGTGACACCACAGAAAGAATTGTAACTGTAGAAGAGGAAATGGGCAGCAGTAGCAAAGTCTTCAGGGATCCGAAAGAGGAAGTTTGCTGTTACAGCATAAGCTGTTTGCTGGGCATCAAGTCCAAGAGACACCATTAGTCCCCAAACACTATTTTTCTGTCTCCCAGCTATGAATGCACCAATCAACACAAATCTGAGACTAGAACTGCTCAACTGTGAGTCAGTTCTTCACAACTACAAATCAACACAGAGACTTGCTTGACCAAATCATGAAGGAGTTGAACCTTTGGAGGTTTAAGGCTCTTTCAGTGAGAGCATCCCACAGACTGCATGAGAGAAATCATGGTGTTTTGACACATTCTCCCCATTTCAAGCTTGATGATCTCAAATACTTGAGCTAATAGCAATATTTTAGCTCTCTCCCTCCTGCACTTTTTTGACCTTTCCAAAACAACACACCAGGTAGCTGAACACTGCAGAGGCCAAGCCAAAGCACAGCAAAGCAGTGCAGCAGCCCTACACCGATTCAACTAAAAGATTTAAATTTAAACTAGCCAGAGTCACTGCTCCTAGCCCAAGCCCATCCAGACACAAGTTTACTGCAGATATCTCAACAGTTCTGTAAGTTCTAGAGGAAAGTGAAAGTGCTAAGTGTCACACCAGAGACATGGGGAGATGGAACTCCTAATGTTGTCAGCAGCACCTGAATATGCTGATATGCGGATGCATTCATTTACACAGACACCAGTGTGTTGAACCAACATGGATTATTTTGCCCTTTCACAAACGCCAAACTAAACTCAAGACTGTCAGATGGATCCCTAGTGCAAGGATAGGAAAAAGACCACTAAAGGAACTAGCTGAACTGCCTGTGAATCATAAAAGGTGAAGAATACTAATGTTCAGTTGAGATTTAACTGGACCTGTATTTTAATTAAATATATATCTATTTCTGCCACAGGATTAACTCCAGCCTCTCATTATCCTTCTTCTCAAGAGAGATAAGTTTTTTCTTTCCTAGGTGAGTAAGTGCTTTGATTTAGAGGTGCAAGCCATGCCTCTGAGAGGAGCTCAAACCCACTACTCCTCTCCCAGAAACACTTAATTATCAACCTGATATACCTACTTCACAGCAATTGATATAAGTTAGCTAATTCAAATCTGAAATCAATAAACTTCTGAAAGGAAAGTCTTATTTAGAACTGATTCACCCTCAAATTAGTCAGGATACTTCAGGATAAGGCTTACTGGGCAAGATTTTCTGCTTCTTTATTTTACTGAAGTTCCTAGAGGTGCAAATGTGTGCAGCATCTGCCCTATAATCATTAGTAAAATAAATTAGAATGCTTGAAGGAGCAGCCTGATTAGGAAGTGAAGTGATCACTAGCAACTATTGTCAGTGTTGTGTGCTTTGTTCCACTTACAAGGCTAATTACTGTAACAAAGTGGATCATTTTAAATGGAAATTCTGGATGACTCTCAATGCAAATGTTCCTGATTTTTTCCTGGATGCATCACAACCACATACAGGAAATGAAGGACAATGGAAATAATGAAAACACAACAAAATTGAACAAAATATTCAATAGACTTTTGTTAGAACTCATGAAAAATATGCATCTGTCCTCATTCTTTAAAAGTTCTTTGTTTGAGGCCCCCTATCAAACCTTACCATCTCTACCATCTCCTCACAGAACAGCATTGTCTGCCTATTATACTGTTTGCCTTCAACCCAAGGAACCCAGTCCACCTCCCAGGGGAATCCCTCCTCTTAATCTCAGTATCATAGAACTGACCAGACTTTTTCACTCACTCACTGTCTTAACTTGTAGAACATGTCCACTCTTAGCCAACAGTAATCTTCTGTGATGAAGTTGGGCTTAAGGAAAAGCCTTGTTCTAATCACATGTTGAAGTGTTTGGCACATTGAGCCTAAAGTCAATATTGCCTGGAATAACCACCTGATGGCTGGGCAGCCTCCTTTTGTTTGCATCCACTCTGCTCCTTGCTGAGCGATATGGCAGCTGGCTATGTGGAGAGTCTGCAGGACTCAGCCAAATGTTGCCTTGTTTTCTTGATTCATAGATGGTTTTTGAGACAGGGAAGAGTTCTAATAAGGAAGATTAAGGGGAAGTAGTTTTTCCAGGAAGACATTCTGAGATAATGTTCATCTCATGAATGATCTTCAGTACACTCTGGTCTTCACCCATTCACTACAAAATCCAGGAGTGCTTATAACAGACCTTAAAGAAACCCCTTTTTCATTTGAATGTATAGTTCCTAGCCTACTCTTTCATTTCTGGAGGGGAAATGGGAGAGAAATGTTGTCTGTACAGTTAGTCAATGTATGAGAAATCTGTGAAATCATTCTCCAACAAGGCAGGCAACATCAGATTCTGACATGCCCCTTTCTTCCACTGTGTTTACTCCTGAGAAAAGTATCTTGGAAAAATTGCAGAAATATTACACTGCGCAGCAAATTTTGGCAAGCTTGGATTGACAGCTGTTCCTCTTTCAGTGAATACCACATGTCAGGGGGGAGTACTGAGTTGTAACAAGCACAGCAAAGCAACCACCTAAGACCAGTTCTCTTTCAAGCGGGGTTCAAAGCACACAGACCACACATGTGTCCACATTCACACAGTTAATTTATCTGGATTTTAAAATAACACTGCAGGCTTCCTTTCATAACCCCTCTGAACCGATAGATTTATTTTTTTGTGAGAACCAAGGGTAGCCAAAAGGCTAGCAATTAGCCTCACCACTGTCTGCTCCTGACAGAATTCTTCCTTTGTGCAACAGATATATTTGCTGCCATTGCTGTTAAGAGCTGCGAGAGTAGCATCCAAGAAGCCTGATCTGAAAGCAAAGGGCAGCAAAAATCCATACATATTTCTTGTAAAGGGTACATGCAGACACACCAACTCTATTGCTTAGGTGGTCTGCTACTGCTTTTAGAAATAATCTGCACGTACAGCCTGGATTCAATCCATCCTTAGCACATCAGATGTACTGCAAATGCTCAGATCAATTGTGCCTGCACAGCAAGTCTGCTTGAAGCCTATTGGTCTCAGCCTTTTTTAGGATGTGCAGGCTTGGTTTGTCTACATGTAATTGGATAGAAAAAAAAATAGCTGACTTCGACTATTTCATCACAGACAGTTCCATCTTATAAAGGGAAATAAAAGCCAGAGGAAAATGCATTAGACTTCATCTTAAATGTACAACGTCAGACACTTTTCTGGCCACCAGTGTAGTGGCATCAATGGTATTTTACTGGTCTGAGTGTTATGTCAAACCAGTAAATGAGGAACAGTTACTGTGATTGCTGTCATTATGTGCTGTAAAACCAGTGTAAGTGGGATAAGAGTCAGGCTCGATGTGCTAGCAGGAAAATAAACAAATGTTTGTAATAAAGTGCAATTTCAACCAGTGTGGCTTTCAGTGTGGGTACAAAATTAAGGTAACTTATGCAGCATGGGCAGAAGTAAGTAGCAAGCAAAGCAAGGGTGTGAAGGGCAATCGGTAAAGTCTGTAATGGGTTTTTCATTGGGGTTTAGGGTTTGTTTTTCATAGGTTTTAGGGGGTTTTTTGACATCTGTGTAAATGAATAGTTACCTAAGGCAGCTAAGGCTGGAAGGACAAAACATTTTTAAGATCTGAGAACCAAGAAATGATAATTATTAGAATAAAGAGCAAAACACACTAATCCAAGGGAAGTCAAAGTGCCTCTCTTTCCTAGAGGTGCTCGATATGCTGCTGGTTTCACCTCTGTCTCCCTTATGTCCCACCAGTTCATTAACAGCAAGTCCTCTCTCTGGGGTGAATCAATTTCTGATTTTGCCAAATCAGCTAAAGAGACCGAGGGCAAAGAAAGGTAGGGAGTGTTGAACCTCTTAAAAATAAAAAATTAATATGCTTTTGTCCCAAGCCAAGGGTTTGCTATTCTCAATAAAATACTGTTCTGCCACCTGTGAGAAAGTGATACACAGTTTGTCTTAAGAACAGCTGTAGTAGTCACTGGGGCACTGGGTGACAGCAAAATGCTTTTATTTTTTTCACTATTTGTGGGAACATGTTGAGCAGAGTGCCTGTTCTGCTGGGCTCTGCCTAATCGAGCCAAGGGAAACAAGCTCCATTTGTTAAACAGCAAATAAATTGAGCTAGCATTACTGACATCGGGCTTAGTTTTGTCCCAGAAGACTTCACAACTGTCCTGACCTGCTGAGTTCCTCTGAAATCTGTTACACAATTTGAGTATTCCCAGAAGTTCCACCAGCTTGAGAGAGGCTGTTTAGAGAGTTGCAGACAAGAGTGCATGGCTGCATGCCTCTAGCAGCTACGGGCACAGAGGTACAGACCTTGATGAACCTATTTCAGAAATCTAGCAGCCCAACCAAGCAAACATAGACCAAGGACAGTCTTAGTGAATGTGTGGGGGAGAGTGGGAATTAAGCCCCTGTACTGTAACTAGACAACCTTGCAGTGTTCAGCCACAACCACTTGACCACTGTCCTAGCACAATAAATACTTCGCTCTTGAGAAGACCTCAGCCCAGTGAAGGTTAGAGCCAGCTTTGCAACACATTCAAGTTCATGGCTGCTTGGACCTAAGTTTTGGTTGTGCCTCTATTTACAGTGGCTGCAGTTTTGCCACTCACACCTCTTGATGGATTCATCCACTTGCCTTGCTTCAACTAGAACATCACAGCAAGCAGAGCAATGCCAGAGTTCTTTTGACTCTGGTTTCAGGTGGTCTCTTTTTCCTACTCATCATTTAAAGTTTGGTACAGTGAGTCTCCCAGCATGGTGAGAGTGCTCCCCCATTTCTTTTTGTCCTCAAGTCTCTTCTACCTAACAATTCTTAAGACCTACAGACTACAAGAACTAGTGTATCTTGATGTTCATATGATTTGCTGCTATTCTTTGGCCATATATTTCTTTACAGAAGGAAACTCAGAAGACTAAAATTACACAAAACTCAGTGTAGCCTCCTCCCAAACAAGCACAATCCTGGATCCCACCAGTGAGTAAAAATCACTGCCAGGCACAAATAAATCATTGCACTACCAGTTGCCCATGGTCATTGCACTGGAAAACTCAAAGTCACCATGAACTCAGACAGGTCCCTTTGGAATACATGCTCTCATTGATGCTGAAGGTAATTAGCTCGCATAGTTTAGCAGTGATCCAAACAGCATTTCCTCCCTGTGGTACTGACTTGGTAGCTCAGGGAAGCTTGTTTTGTCAGTGTTCTGCCATGATCTGCAAGGGTGCTTGTTACATGGAAATGAAAAGGTCACAGATATTCCACTTACATCACCAAGGAGACACGAAAAGCAAATGTTATTATTTAAGGGAGCAAAGTAGGGTGGGTGCACACTTGAGGACATTACTGCTAGGGCTGAAGAAGAAAATGGAAGGAGAGGTGAGCCTTGGGGTGGGAACCTGCCATCTTCTCACTTCATCTTTAACTTCACATCCTTTTAGTCAACATGCAGCAAACGGCAGAGCTCAGCCATTTCTGAAAGCTAATTATTCTGGAAGGCACCTCTCTAATCATGTGACAAAAAGCCTGCGATGCATGTTGAGGATAATTACCACTTGCTCTGTGTCCTTAAATGTCTCTCACAAATGCCAGCCCTGTCAGACGCAGACGAGGTGCTGAAAATCCCCATTTCAAAACGCACTGGGAAAGCAGCAGCCATTTCTACATCTGTTTGAATAGTGCGTATTAATGTATTTCCTTTGTGCAAGGGTATTTTTAGGTTTCATAATTATGTAAATTGTTCTCTAAATTAGACACAGCCCTGACATAGCAGCTAGTAGCAGTTGCAGCTGTCAGTGTCATATGGTGTTGAGAACCCAGCAAGTTGCAGGAGTGAGCATGGAAATCACACAGAATCACTGAGGCTGGAAAAGACCTCTAACATCACCAAGTTCAGCCTATGACCTAACATTACCACAACCTAGACCATGGCACGTGCCACGTGAAGTCTTTTGTTAAACACCTCCAGGGATGGGGACTCCACCACTTCCCTGGTCAGTCCACTCCAATGTCTGATCACAGTTTCCATGGGGAAGATCTGAACTTGCAACGTAACCCTTCCCTGGCACAGCTTCAGGCCCTGCCCTCTCTTTTTATCACTAGTTGCCTGGGAGAAGAGCCTGATTGCCACCTGTCTACAGCTCCTTTTCAGGTAGTTGTACAGTGATAAGATTCCCCCTGAGTCTCCTCTTCTCCAGGCTAAACAACCACAGCTCCCTCAGCCTCTCTTCTTCAGACATTCCCTCTAGTCCCTTCCCCCACCTTGCTGCTCTCCTCTGGACCTGCTCCAGTACCTCAATACCTTTCTTGAAGCAAGGAGCCCAGAACTACCACCAGTACTTGAGGTGAAGCCTCACCAGTGCCAAGTACAGGAAGAAAATTATATCTCTAGTCCTACTGGCCACACTATTCCAGGTACAAGCCAGGATATGTTCTGGATATCACCACAGCCCCGACTATCTGCTAATGGACAGGCAAATCACATACAGTGTTGACAGACCTGATGTAAGAAAGGAGACAGCTCTGAAAATGAGCTCTCCACTAATGTCTTTCCATCGGACTTCTCACCGGTAGTGTTATTAGACTTGCTGCTCTGCTGTGACTCAGGGGCTTATTGGATGCCATTACCAATACAAACTAGAATAGACAGTTTTATTATCAAGGTCAACAGTGCCATGAAAATACTTCCAGGCATCAATCCCCCACTCCTAATGGAAAGCAACACAAAATAAATTAGCTGACCACTTAAGCAGTGGGTAGAGAGAGAGGAGAAAGACTGGACAGAATGGCAGATTCATTTCCTCTGTTTGTGTTTTAGGAAGCAAATCTTTGGAGGGTATAAACCTGTGTGTAATCCAGACAAGGCACAAGGAGTGTCAATGTTAAAAGGAATTGCTGCAGATTTTCCTGAGAAATCTTTCTGAAACGGCTTTTTCACAAGACCTATGTGGGCTGCACTGTTGAAAGAATTACCTGGTGCTTCCCTCCAAAGCTGATATCCTTGTACGGAGCCATAGCACAGCTAGTAATGCCTTGTTCCACTACCTGGAGCTGGAAACTGATGGGTGGAGCAATGATCATTTGAGGAAGTCTGTAGCAAAACTGGCTTCCCAAGTGCCAGTCTTATCTTCATGGTTCCATGGAGTTAATAACAAAGGTGGAAGTTGCTTGCAATTAGCCACACTTGCCTGGCTTACAAAACAGGGTTGCTCTTTTACCCTGGTGGTAATGACTATTTTCAAACTATAAACCCCTCTGTATGACTGACATATATTGAAGAGAACCACAGTGGGGAAAAAAGTAAATAAAAGATGCAGGTCCCTGATAGAGGATTAGCATTAGAGGTGGCTCCTGGTGGAGGTTTAATTCCATGGAGCTCAGATTTATGTATCCATGAATGCTGCCTTTTTAAAATTAAAGAAAAAGGAAAAATGTGTTTTCTTATTAAAACAGTTTGACTGTGCAGTAAATTCATGTAAAACCTTTCACTTTGAGAGACCTGAGGTCAAAGCCTGACCTTCTTAAACTACTGGCATGCTCTTCAGGCTTACCCTTGTTCTTCTCCCTTGAATATCAGCCTAATAATCACTAGCCTTCACAGAATTCATGAGCACAAGACCCTTTTAAGATGACAATGAGTTCAGGGCACAGCTGAGCTGCACTCATCATGTGGAGAAGCAGGAGCTGGAGCACCAAGGAGAAGCAGTAGTAGAGCACAGGAATGAAAGCCCATGAGTTCAGTAGAACTGCTAGCTGTTTTCTGAAGAGCTTTGGAGCATGAAGAGCATGTACATCCCTTACTTGGCCCCTCATCTGATCACAGCCATTTGTACCAGACTTATTCACACTGCTCTCCAGTTCTTACAGTTCTTAGTCATGAGCAATGAGAATCAGCTGCCTGCCTTTACTTTTTTACAGAAAAAACCCTGAGAAAATCCAGCAGCCAAAAGCAGACAATGGAAAAGAAATGGATGTAAATCAAATCAACAGGAAATATTTCAAGGCTGCAAAGAGTGATATAACTGGGTAAATATGGAATAGAGGGTCAGCATCAGCCGATGTTTGGAATGAATGGGATAGAAATACAGTGGTTCAGGAGAGATAGGCAGGTTGTCACGATAAGTCTTGTGGATCATTTACTAAATTCTGTTTACAGTGTAAACATTTTGTTCAAGGGCTGCTAAAAAGATTTAACAGAACTGTGCAAAAATGTTCTCTACGCTATAAAATGCTACTGCTTTGCCTCTCTTGCCTGTATAGCAGAATAAATGAGCTGCAAAATTACTGTTGCAACTACCACCACAAATAATTTTTCAACTGTTGACACAACCAGTCTGTATATTTCTCTGCTTTGTAATGGAAAGAAATTAAAGGGAAGGGGAGATGTAACACTTTGGAGGGTCCTGAACTGCTCTGACAAAGGGTGGCACTTGGGATCTGCTTGCCTAGTTCTGTGGTTTAATTGTACAAAGATGCTTAAGTGTATCGTGTGGTTGTAAAGCTCATTAGCAAAATTAATTCACTGTGCTCTATTCTTTTTTTACAATGATGACAAAAAGCCATGGAGCATTTTGCATTTGGAGCCATTTGAAAACAAAGTTGTTCCTGAAATATTTATTCTGGTTGACTTTAGTAAAATATGAAGTCAGATGTTTATGGAAACCACAGATTTTTTTTCAGCATCGGATCTTCCACATTACACCCTTCATACTGAACAGACAAACAGTAGGACACTAAAAGAATGAGGACCATGGGGCAAAACAGAAGCCTTATTAACTTCAAAATTTGTTCACAGAAATACCCAACTTTGTTACAATAACTGATTTGCAGGAAGATGTTAGATCATCCACAGGTTAGGAGGTGAACAGAAGTGTGACACCCTGGCTTCACATATTCATGTGTTTTGTAACCACATGCAGATCACACAGGTGTTTATCACAGTATCAGAGTAATGATGAGGCTGGAAAAGACCTTAAAGGTCATCCAGTCCAACCTAAAACCAACCAAGTAACCCTAAACATCTGACATCTACATCATGCCACTCAGCACTTCATCCAGACTAACCTTGAACACCTCCAGAGACGGCGACCCGGCCACCTTTGTGGGCAGCCCGTTCCAAAATCTGATCACTCTTTCAGTAAAAAACCTTTTCCTAATGTCAAGTCTAAACCTCCCCAATAGAGCTTAAGACTGTGACCCCTTGTCCTGTCTCTAGCGTCCAGGGAGAAAAGACTGACCCCCGCCTGACTATAACCACCTATTAGGTAGTTATAGACAGTGATAAGGCCACCCCTGAGCCTCCTCTTTTCCAGGCTAAACAGACCCAGCTCCATCAGCCTCTCCTCATGGGGCTTTCCTTTCAGCCCCTTTACCATTCTAGTTGCTCTTCTCTGGACTTGTTCCAGCACCTTGACATCCTTCCTGAACTGAGGG